>BJCO01367445.1:0-10838 GCA_018326465.1 Flaveria floridana | reverse complement strand
CCGTAATATTGATTGATTGTGTTCCCCGAGATGTGAAACCTAGGACTCGTATTTATAGATGGTTTGAGTCGGCTAAGGAAACACCGGATCTCTCAAGATTTGTTATTGATTGTGTTGACTTGTCTGACTTCTTGGTATTTGCAATCGAAGTATGATGTTCTTCCGCAGCAGTCTTGTTGTCCGCAGAACTTTTGTTCTTCCGTAGATGACTTGGTCTTCCGTAGAAGAGTTGTTCTTCCGTAGGAGATCCTTCTTCCGTAGGAGTCTTCACTTCATGGTTCTTGATCATCCGCAGGAACATTCACTTGGTCATTTGGTCTTGTAAGAAACATATCTACGGATTAACAATAATGTTTATCCGTAGATGTTTCCTACACTTGGTCAATTTCAGGAAACCATCCAAGTATATTGTTTCTCCTGTCAAGTCACAAATCAACACACATATATATAAAGGGGTTAACCTATAGATTCAATGCACATATACATATATATATATTGACTATTACAAATATTAATTACAAGACTTGATTCAAGTACTAAGCCTATAAAAAAATGATCTAGTCCTATACAATCTAGATCCAACATATATCTACATAATATTTAGTCAAAACCAAATCATAACATCAATTAAACCATGGTTGAATGTTATGTGTTAAGTTAGACATTATACTAATCTTATGATTTCTTACTTTAGACTTCCAATGAGTGACTAATACTCATAAAGAACACACAAAATATATGGTGTCCAAATAATACTTTCACGTATACTCATATTTGAAATTTTTCTACACCTTCAAATTGCTAAAATCTTAAACTTTGAATCCTAAACTTACATACTTTTGTTTAACTTTTAGGGTGATTTTGGTGATTTTGGTGATTCAATCCTTTAAACTCATTCATCTATCCTTGTGGATTCTAATCATCAAATCTTGAGTCATACTTCACCCATTTTGTTTTAACACTATTTGGGTTGTAACATGTATCAATTATTAAATACAGTCAAGTATTCATTCAATTAAAATCATTCTAAAACTCAATTCATACAAACATGCTTACTTGTTATACTATTGTGAATACATTCTAGAATACATTATCTTGCAAGCTATCTAAACCTCCCTTAACATGTATAGCGCTATAGGGCTAGCACATCCGCCCTATTATGATGGGTTTATGTTAAGTTATACACTATTATGCTATGTATTCAAACTTTGTATGCTCACCAACATATTCATATGTTGACCAATATTTTATACATGTTGCAGGAAATGCTTGAAGCTTTATCAAGAAATTCAATTAGGTGGACTTAGAAACACACCAAATCTATCATTTTTCTTTAGACTTGTATTTCTCTAAATTATTGTATGTTTATTTGAAACATTGTAATGTTACGTTGATTAATGAAAAGAAAATTAATATTAATTTATTATCACTTTAGTTCTATAATGTCTTTGAATAATCTATCACTTCTCGCGCCCCGATGTTTCCACCATCGGTTGACGTGTGACAAAATGAACCTCAAGTATATATATACAAGGTTATATACTTTGTTGTGAGAGAAGGAATTTTAGAAGTTCACAAAACCACACCACTCTAGAAACCAAGGAAGAATACTCTTGTTCCACCTTCTAATATCATCTTTAATTCCATCTTTTTCAAGAGACTTTCATATCTAGTGTAACCTCGGTTGCGAGGACATCTCCAGTAGTATATAGAGTGTTCCGATTGTTGTACCCTCGGAGACGACCGTGTTCATCCGAGAAGATACGCAAAATCTGTTTTAAAGGAAGCGTATTGAATACATGCCTTAACCCTCACTCAATCTTTTGGTTCGCTCATTGTGTAGTAAAAACAAAGCTGAAGAATCTCTACGATTCCAAGATTCAAGTGAAAGAAGTTTTCTTTTGGTTCCTTCCGAAGAACACGGTTTGAATTTGTTTTATTTCGTATAAATTATGTTATTATTTACATTCCGTTATGGTATTGTATTTTAGTATTTCCTATCAATAACGAGATTATCGTTATTATTATTTTTAGTTATTTACTAAAAAGTGAACCTATTATCTATAGAACTAGAGTTGGTGGATCATTAAAATCCCTTTCTTGCTTTTGCTCTTGATCTTCTTGAATTGATGATAAGTATGTTTTAAGAATACTAGATATAAAAAAATGATATTTGAAGTTATATAGCGAAGAAGGATAATCTACTAAGAGTGATGAAACTTGGTAATTATAAGCAAGAGTCAAAAAGCAACAAAAAGTTAATGGCATCATGCGATTCGTGTGGTTGCGAATGGCCGACAACTTTAGGTGTAGCCGATTAAAACATAAGGGAGAGGGTTAAGTTTAGCTTGAGTTTTTCTTGTGGTATCAATAATTGATTTGTTAACAGATAAGTTAACTAACATTTGTTACAAGGAGAAAATGTTACATTTATGTAAACTACCAGACTACACCAGTAATTTCTCAAGTGAAATTCAGACATACACAGGGACTATTCACGTAATTAAGTCTTAACTTTTTTTTTTTGAAAATGAATTTGTACTATTAATGTTGCAAGATTGTTATTATGGTTTTGGTAACGTGACGAATCGAACAGAATATGCATGAATAACATCGAATGACAAAAGCTTTTACGATGAAGGACACTTAGGTTTTACGTGCAAGCAATAGTTGTCGTGATGTGTTTTTGTCTCTAGGTTTTGATATTGGAATCGTTGCATGATCCCGGTGCAATGCACTTAACTGTTTTAGTAAAAAAATTATGGAAACAGGTGACATGTATTTTTTAAAGAAATAATTTAAATATTATTGTTTAAATATATAATTCAAACTTCTTTTATATTTTGATTTGTATTCGCAATGATTTTTGTATACGTCTTGAGTTGATCTATATTTTGACGTCTATTTTTGGAGTCCCGTCAAATATATTTGTTTTCGTTCGTCTGTGCAAATTTGAATTTCTCTATATTTTAACATAAATTTAGTTCGAAAAAAAATTGTTTTGATTATAGTTTATATTTTATCACGTCACATAACGCTGTCGTGTCAACTTATGATAGAGTAAAAAAACCAGTTAAGAAAAAACTATTTAAACCTCCACCTCAAGAATCCAACCCATGGACTTCAATCAGAAATTGAGCATAATACAAGGACCAAAATTGTAAACATATATGTAAGAAAGAAGAGAGGCCTGCATATCTACGCAAGCCCAAATGGCTCCAAACAGAAAAAAAAAAGAATCTTTCATTCTTTTTTATTATACAAACACAACACTTTTCAAAAAGTCAAAATTCAATCAAACAACTACTCTAAAACCTCCAACACCTGCAAATTCTTCATCTTCAATCTTCACAAAAACCCAAGGATTCTTCAATATGAATGAGAAATCACGTGTTACTAAAGGCCTCGATGAAAAACACCGAAAGGTTTGCTTGCTTTCCATCACCCCCTTCTATATGTTCCGTAACAAAATCATGAAAATATCAGTGGTTTGTCTGATGGTTTATGGTTGATTTTGTGTCAGTTTATATGATTTTGATGCTACGATTTCAAGTTATTCCGTTGCGTATCTGTATCTAGTGCTTTGAAATCATCAATTAGGGTTGTGATTCGTACATGATTAGGATTTCTGTGGATTTTGTTATGCTAAGGTTACGATTGATTGAAGAAATTATGTATGGTTTCGTGCTCTATGCTCTGGTTTGAGCTTTGGTTTTCGTTAATTTGAACAACTTTCAGTTCAAATCGATGCGGTTTTCTATGATTATTCACATGAGCTGGCTTAGTTAGCAAATTCCATATAGAGTTAATTTCGATCTGAAGTTCAAACATTACTGGTCAAATTTCACATTTGCAATTAAGTTTTGGCATTTGGAATTCAGATTGTTTGATCGTTAAGTTCTATTCAGATACACTTTTGAAGTTGTTTGAAAGGTCGAAAGGACAAAACGTGCATTTTTTATGATTACAACTTTTGATGCATGATGTACAAGTTTGAAGCATGCTATGCTCTTGGAATATATTGTAGAAATAATTTGATGACTTATCAAGTTTGTGAGGTTTTTAAAATGAAAATACAACTATTTATGTAGGGTGTAGAAGTCTTGATGCATAAATGAGTGGATTCAATAATTGGAATGTTTATAGGGTGGTTGAAAACTTAGAGAATAAATAATGTAGTGAGCAGTTGGCCAAATTCATTTATCAACAGTCGAAAGTCTTATTCCTGCTGAAAGTACAACCACTAATGCATGGTGTACAAGCTGTAAAGTGCAAATTCAAGTTTTGTTTATTGTTTATTACTTTTTTTATTGGTTTAATTATATTTATTATAACTAACATATGTTTAGAGTTTATAATTTTATATAATTAATGATATATATTATCTAATTGCATTTATCGTAATATATGTATAAAAGTGTTTATTATGTAATTAAATATTTGTTATATTAAATAAACATGTTATATATTTAACTTATAGACTTGTTTAGGTTTGCGAGTGTAGTCATTAGGATTTGAAGCTCAGGCTTTAGCGGCACGCTTTCAACTTTCAGCAAACCGATTTCGAGTAGCTCACGAGCGGCTCGACTCTTTTACTTCACTACTTTTTTTTAATTAACCGAATAGTCTGCCAAAGCTCTTTAGGAATTATCGATCAAATTTTGTTTTTTTATAAACCAGTGCCCAGCGGTGCTAAGAAATTCACAAAAGGTGTCTCATAATTCTGTGATACATTAAAGAAATAGAGAAATTATGAATAAAATCAAACAGTTATAAGACTTCTTTTGTGTTTGTATTCACTTTGACGAGTTAACATAGCTGTCAAAGATGTTTTAGTAGATGCCAAGATTATAAATTGGATCCTGAACCAACTTTTATGAGTTGTAATTCTTGTATGACATATCATAACATAATTTTTAATAAATTAATAGTATAATTATGAGGAAAGTCAGCATTTTCATTTGTTTGACAGTTGAAACTGGCTGTTGCCGACTCAAATTGTTGCCCTTTAGAGCCACGAAATTCTAACAGAATCTCACATGTTTTTTAAAAAATTGCATCTTTTGACTGCCTTCAATACAAAATCAAGACCTGCAATAACCCATAAACACTTTACATGTTGCTTTAACTGTGATATATAATGCTGTTTATGTATCTGCATAACCAACCACCTCTCTTTTTCTCTCCCACTATCTTTAAAAGACTCCATAATAATAGTTATGCGATCCTTGCTGTTCCCAACTTAAATTTGCCTCTGTAATGGACTCACTCCCAGTTATAATTACCTTCTAATAATGACAAATTAAGGCAATATTCTTACTGACCTGTGTTGCAGATTCTTGAGGGGTTACTTAAATTACCAGAGAATCGGGAATGTGCTGACTGCAAAAGCAAGTAGGTGGCATGGCATTTTAGTGCAGTAAAAAGATAATACTTAATTGTTATTTTTCAAGAAATTTGTTAAATGTGCAAGTTAAATAAAATATTAGTTATGATTTCAGGGGTCCAAGATGGGCTAGCGTGAATCTTGGGATTTTTATATGTATGCACTGTTCTGGTGTTCATAGAAGTCTTGGAGTACACATATCTAAGGTCCTGTTCCATTACCAAGAACTTATGACTGTAAACAGTTCTTTGAATTTTTGTTGAATTTGTTTTTATGTGTTATAGGTGAGATCTGCTACGCTCGATACATGGCTACCAGATCAGATTGCATGTATACAAGGTGAGTTGTTAGATCTTGTGCATTTAGAATTCTTGAAATTTTCTTCTTTACTAAGCATAATTTGAAGTTTTAACCTGTTGATTTAACCTTAGCATTCAAAATAACCATTGTACTTGCAAAACTCCTGTTAAAAGTTACACTGCAAGCGTTTAAAGACTTTTGAAAACCATAATGGCTACAATCGTTGAATTTTTGTTTTGTAATTCTTGTTCTTCGGATTTCTACAACCACAATAGCTTTTTAGGTACCACCAGTTACCAATGTTGATTATTATTATCTTTTCTGTAACCATGATAACTCATTAGGGAATACTCATAGCCTCATCAATACCGTGCTAATATGTGGGTCCAGCTAAAACGTAACTTATGCTGGGCAGGTGGCCTTCAAAGGGTGAAGGCAGAAAACAAGTGAAAACTATATTTGAACCTAAGGCGCTTACCCTATGTCATCCCTTGAAGGTTCAATGTTGATTGTTGTGAAGACTATAATCTTCAATTTCATGTTTGACCATGGTTTTAACTCAGTACTTCTAGCAATCTATTTAAGGATTAAAAAGAAAAAAAAATTGAATGAAAAAATGAAGTTATATCTTACTAAAAATGATTTGTGCTTATTGCAGCCATGGGAAATGACAAATCGAATCAATATTGGGAAGCTTTGTTGCCCCCTAAATATGATAGAGTTGGGATTGAAAATTTCATTCGTGCAAAGTATGTTTTTCTTTCAAACTTTACTTTCTTTTAGGGGTTTCCTCAGTCCGGTTCAGTTGGTTTTGACGAAAATTTTGGACCGAAATGCTTACATCGGTTTCAAGAAACAACAAACGAAACTGGCTGAGTTTCTACCGGTTTTAGCGAGTTGAACATATTGTAAATAGTTCGTTTATCTTAGAAATTTAAAACGATAATGATGATTAATAAATATAACACATATACATAAATGCGTATTTCAACAAATGATAAAATAAATAAATAAAAAAGGTTAAACGACTGCTTTCGGCATACATGACATGTTCCAAGTTTCAAGCCGTCGGTGAACCATTAAATCGTCAAAATTGTACCATGTGTCTCAAATTGTTGAACCGCCCCACATGCTTTGGTTTGGGCGGTTATGTTGGTTTCAGTACCTGTATGGAGTTTGGAGACCATGAGAGTGGAGAAGAGGAGAAGCAAAGGCGGACCGAACTTGACATGGGACAAGCAAATTAGGCATGATTTAGTGGACCTACACCTTTGGAGGACATGATCATTGATAAGATCTCTTGGAGACGTAGGATAAGGGTAAGGGATTTTCAGAGGACCTACGATGTCGTTAGTCATATATGTTAGTCTTTAGCGGCTTTTTAGGTGTGGCCTTAGTCTTGGTGATGATGTTAGATACTTTCTAGGTGTACCTTTAGTATTAGGTGATAGTCTTTAGCGGTAGGGTTCAATAGTGAGCCTTTAGTCGTAGGGTGTGCAATTTACTCGTAGAAAATGCCTTTAGCGGAATAACATGCACGTAGTCCTAGGTGCAGCTTTAGATTAGATGCTTGTAGTTTAGTTATCCTTAGCGTAGTTGCGTTAGCCGTAGGAATTTTTTGTATTTCTGCTCATTGAAGGCACAGGTCTAATCTTGAGAGCAAAAGAAACTCGAAAACAACACAAGAATATTAAACGACAGAGAATAATATTTATTGATATATCAATGAAAGCACCGCCTAATTACAAATACTTTAACCCCTATATATATAGAACAAACTTGGAGACTAAGTTACCTACCTAGATTTAAATTAAGAAACCAAATCAAAACAGAATCAACTAAATTATCTACCAAATCAAACTAAATCAAGTAACTAAATCAAACTCAAACAATTAAATAAATAACTATACTAATTATCCCCTCTAAATATATATTGACAAGATTATCCAACACTCATATGGTCTTTTTCCACTAGTAATTTGATATACTGTTTGTTGTCGTATATGTTACCTGCATTATGTTCGTAGAAAAGTGGTTGTTGTAAGCCGAGGGTCTCCCTGGGTGCAGCCCCTCTATCCTTGGGTAGAGGGAAGGCTTGCCCTCATCTCACCCTCCTTAGACCCTACTATTTGTGTAGGACTATATTAGGTAATGCATGTTTCTTTGTTTGTTGGTTTCAATGGTTATGACCACCCTTAGTTTCTTTCAGCATTTTCACAAGAATTGCCCTATTTTGTAAAAGTAAAAAAAAGTACAAAAAGCCAAGTTTGATCATTACTTTGTGATTCTCTCTTTTTTCACATGCTATTCATATGCCAAGTAAATTTGTATATGATTTTGATCAGGTATGTAGAAAAGAAATGGGTATCTCGAGAGCGAAAAGTTGAACCTCATTTGAGTATAACACAAGAACAGCATGTCCCAGTTTCTAGACTCGGGCCCACAGTCAGTACCCCGACTAGGGTCATTGTTCATTTGCCCCAGCAAAAACTAAGTCCTCAGCTTAACAGTTTAAACAAAATCACGCCTTCTCTTCCTCCTTGTGTTCTTGAGCACCAGGTATTAATGTTGTCACTTGGTTTAATTATAAAAGAATTTAGTAACATCAGATGTGACCCATGATGTGTATAGGTTTTCGTACGGCCAAGACAAATCGAACCTGAATTGAAAACAGTGGAACATAAAGTTGTTGCAATTGTACAGCCAAAACAAATCGAACCTGAACTGAAAACAGTGGAGCATAAAGTTGTTAAGATTGTATCGGATCAGAAGGTTGATGACTATCAAGCCACTGATCTATTTGATCTTCCACAAGCAAGAAACCAAAGTAAGATCTTTTTATTGTTTTTAGGCTGTACCATGTGTCCATGTCTATTATCAGTTGTATCTTAAAGGGTATTTTAGTCTTCTACATCATGAAACAAAGATACTGTTTTCAGAGAATCGGATGCTTACTACTATACCACTCTCTTAAACCTTTCTTAGATGTATTTATGATTTAAAGATTTCTTTGATCTATATATTGCAGCATCTGGTCCATTGTCACCTGCAGTAGAAGACAAAAACTCAAGTAACAAAATACAAACAAAATCAGAATTTGAAGATCTTTTTGATGGATTAGATTGGGTCACCCCAATGACCCCATCTCTCACCCAAGAACCATGTAAACAAGACATCATGAATCTTTTCGAAAAGGTATCCTTACCAAGAAATAAATTATTCTGATCGATCTAATTGCATCATTTTAACGTGTTAAGTGAACTTTTGAACAGCCAAGCACTGTGCCACCATCTTCTGTTCAGCGACAACTAGTAGTTCATACTCCACAACAATCTAAGCTTCCAGTTAATCATCAAATTGGCGTGAACGGGTCTGGGGTCCACCGGCCTATTGGGTGGACCCCTGGGTTTTACAAACCATCCAGGTAACTTTTGTCTGCATTATGTATCGTACATTGTGATTCACAGCTCTACTTTTAACTAGGGGTGTTCATAAATGTTGGAACCAACTAAATCATCCAAACCAAAGCATGTTTATCGGTTCAGCCGGTTTAAGATTTATGCAACTTAGTCAAGGTTTAATGGCCCAGCTGGTGATTTAAATCAACCGATGAATCCTTTTTTACTTCTCTTTTTGGAATATGTAGCTATGTACATTTATTTTATTTATAAACCATCTAAATCCTTTTCAAAACTCTAATTCAAACGATGCATTTGAAATAAAAAATTTAGCTTGAAACCGCCAAAACAAAAACCAAACCATCAATCCTCTAAAACCTGCTGGTCTGGCCGACCCACCCAACCCATCAAATATGTCTGTCATTTTTTTCCAAAACCTTAGTAGCTCGGTCCATAGTTTTATCAAACTATCCATGAACACCCATATAGTTTCAATTACCTAATTTTTTGGCTACGTACAACTTTTGCATGATGTACAATTCGGTGGCATTTCTTGTTTTATAGTATACACGATGCAAGTCAGGTTGCCTCGAGTATGAAACCTATCGGGACAAATAGACCATCCAAGGGAGCGTTAAGGCTACCGACTCAGTTAGGAGGTGAATACGACTTCTCGTCGTTGACGCAAGGGATGTTTACCAAGCGGTAAATCACCCTTTCTTTAACAAAGTCGAGTCCATAATCATATAGTAGACATACATTTATAGTAAATTTAATTAATTGGTTTGCAGTTTTATATTTGAATAATTAAGTTTCCTTTTTTTTGTTGTAATTTATTTGTGTTTCTATAGCGAAACAATAAAAATATATTCAATTTCACTAAACCAAGAGACAAGAACATTATTTATTCCTTGTACCTGGCTGTAGTAAAATTTGTATCTTGGTCTATCATTTACTTTTTGCCTGTGAAGTTGTGTTGTTTGTAAAGTAATATCATCATTTTGCAACAGAGCATATATTAACTTCACGCATGTTGGTGTAGAAAATTGTTCCAAGTAAGGCCGTAAAACCAATGATCTTCAGCCCAAGTAGTTGACGTGAGATACCCCAAATATTTATTAAAAATAGGTGGAGGTCTTGAATTCAAGTCCTACTTAGCCTTATAAATCATGTTATCACTGCTAGATTAAAATAATTTTGATGGTGTCGTAAAGTTTTTTAATCGGAAGACGAATGATTTAAGAAGTATGTTCATTCTTGGGAGAATTTGTTCTGGATATTGAAAATTCAACAATTCAAATTGACCATATGAATCTATAAAACTCTAATAAACCAAAATGTCTTAAGCCACATGTCCATTTTTTAGAGTATCAATTTGCCACATGGCACTCCTAAATAAAACCAATTTTTAAATTCCCGCTCATACTGAAAAGCTAAAAACACACGCGGATCTTTTTAACCCATGGGCTGAACCCGCTTCATTCACTACTTCACCAAAACCCTAGATCCAAATTCACTCCTCCCTTCTCTCTTCCGACTTCAAATCTGCAGATCCAAAGAATTTCACGCCATCATCGACAATCTTTCTTGCGAAATTGATATAACAAGGTTAGATTCTTCACAATACTTACAAAATCTTAACTCTAATCTTTGTTTTGTGATTCTTGATTCTAATTGTTGAACCGACAATAATCTGCAAACAATTTGAACAAGGGTTTTTTTCACCATTAACTTCTTCACCCAATATCTGCTTC
>BJCO01367443.1:0-20675 GCA_018326465.1 Flaveria floridana | reverse complement strand
CTGCATATGCACTCCAGTCATAACCATCCTTGATGCTTACAACTAATGCTTTCTTTGGTTCTTCAATGGTGTTCTCTTCTTTGTGTTCTGGCATTGGCAGGCTTTGATAAGGCTTTTGAAATGTCTTATGAGCCTGTTGATGATATTTCTGACTATTAGGACTACTTTGGCCATTTCCTCCTTGTGTTCTTGGAGCTTTACACTCTCTAGAAAAGTGACCATAGCTGTTACAATTAAAACACCTTGACTTTGATTTATCAAATCCAACAGTTTTGTTTGCACTTGGTTTATAGTTTCTATTGGCATAAGAGTGTTTTTGAGTCCTGTAAGATATCAAAACCACCTGCCAGTTAAGATCTATCTCTTCTACATCATCAGGATCCATCTCAAACAAATCCTGCAAAATTAAATCAACTTGAGTTAAATGACTGCCTTGGTATGTTTGAAAACTTGGCATAAATGCTGTAAAGGCAGATTTGGACTCTTCATCCTGTAAAAGGATGTTTATAATATCTTTAACTTTGCTAGGGTTAGCAGAGCTAGAAGATGGAGTCTCATTTTGAGATTTAAGCATTTGATTTTTTGGAGGAGACTGTGGTTGTGGTTGAGTTGATTAGACAGGTGTACTGGTGAAGAATCCTGCTCCCATAAACAAATCACCCTCATCTTCAGGAGTTGATTCATCCTTAGCAAGAAAAGCATTCTCTATAGTATTTGCTGGAGAAGCAACATACTTGTATTGAGAAGTTGATGCATTTCTATCATTATTTCTTGAGCTCTCATCAACTTGCACTGACTCAATCTTAGCAATGAGGAGATCAAGATCCATTGGAAACTTTTCAGTATGCTTTAACAAAGTCACAGTTTGTTTCTAAGATGATGGAAGTGCATTCAAAAGTCTATTGTTTAGGTCTTTAAGATCATTCTTAATCCCTAGAGTTGACATTTGTGTTGTAAGTTGCACATATCTATTCATCTCTGATGGTCTATTCATCATCTGATTTATGACATTTGTGCATTCAAAAGTCTATTGTTTAGGTCTTTAAGATCATTCTTAACCCTTTACACATGAGTGAATACGCTTTAATATCATTTTTCACCTTTTTCAGATCATCCCCATGTAAAACATCTTCTGGATAAGGTTCTTGTGAATCTTTTGTATACACAAACCTCTATCAGGGCCATCAGAGGTGACATGAATGTAAGGACATTTCTCTATTGATTTCCATAGATCAGTATCTATAGAATTCAGATGGTGTTCAGCCTGAGTGACCAGTTCTTGATGACAGCTCTATTCTTCAACTTTGGTGATCTATTCTCAGAATCCTCAGACTTAACCATGTTCAAGTTTTAAATTTAAGAAAATATACTATTTTTGTTGTTTTTATTTTTAAAATGAAATAAAGAAATGAAAATATTTTTGGATTTTAGATTTTGAAAAATTTTACTAAGTGTTGAAAGAAAAGTCTGAACTGATGTGCGTAGTATTGAAGCGCCCACTTTGACTTTGAAACGCCTAAGGGAATGCCTTAGTGTATTTCTGAAACTCCCAAACTAGAAACGCCTGAACAGTTCTAAAATGCCTAAACAGTGGTAATGCGTCTGAACAATTCTAAAAAATTCAAAATGTTCCAAAACGCCTGGGACTTTGTTTCTAAAAAACGTCCAAATAGTGCTAAAACGCTCACAAATAGTGTTAAAACGCCCAATCTGAAATGCCTACACGGTGCTAAAGCGTTTGAATAGTGTTCATGCGCCTAAACACTTAGGAATTTTCAGATGATTTCAACACATCAAACGCCTAATTCATCCTCTTCGTAACAACCTGATCTTAACAAATTTTTCAAAAACTTGATTAATTGATCTGAAACTCTTCAATCAAGTGTAGAAAGTAGCAAATATCAATCCTTTAACATCATTTTGCTTCAATTAACAACAAAAGTTCAGAATTTTACTGAAGTTTGTGTTTGAACAACGAAGAACAGTTCGCACTCAAATCTGATGAAAATTCAGATCTGAAGGTGTCAAATCACTCAATTCTGATTCAGTTCATGTTTCAAATGATGAAACACAACTGAAATCATCAATTAATTGACAATTGCTATCAAAACACAGATTCAAGTGATTCACAAGTGCTCAAAAGTCATTTCAAGCTTCAAATCACTAAACTGAAGGCTCTGATACCATTTGGTAGGTTCAAATGGATCGATTCTATGTTATGATTAAGCAATTAACAATTATATGAACAAAGTAATCAACAATTTCAAAAATTCATAGCAGTTTCTATTGATAGTTGCAAGGATTACAATGTAAAATTGAGAGAAAGTTGTAAACGTCTATCTCTACACAATACATATAATCCTGTTTATACTAATCAAAGAAACTAAAGGAACATATATTTACACATAAGTCCCTCTGGGTCCATTACCTCAACCGGTTCTTCAATGAATCGTAACTGTTCGTCGACTTGTACTTCCTCGAGCGATACAATCAAAGTCTCGTCAGCTAAACATTTCTTTAAATTCGAGACATGGAATACATCATGGATTCCACTTAACGAATCATGTAGCCTTAATCGGTATGCCACGGGCCAATTCTTTCGACGATCTCGAATGGTCCAACATATCGAGCGTTAAGTATCCCTCGTTTCTCAAAATGAATTATGCATTTCCATGGTGAGACTTTAACAAGACTTTATCGCCGACTCAAAACTCTAAGGGTTTCCTTCATTTATCCGTGTAACTCTTATGTCTGTCTTCGGCTGCTGCCATATGATTTCTTATTTGTACTATCTTCTCAGTGGTCTTATGTACCAATTTAGGGCCAGTTAATTAACTATCACTAATTTCTGCCTAACAGACCGATGTCCTACATTTCTGCTCGTACAGTGCCTCAAACGTGCCACTTGAATACTAGTGTGGTAGTTGTTGTTATAGGAAAATTATACCAAAGGTAAATGAATTTACCAATTATTCCCAAAATCTATCACACAAGCTCTTTGTCCTTCAGTCTGAGAATCATATGCAGTGCTCATGCCTAAGCGTGTACCCAGAGATTTCTGTAACGACTGCCAGAAATGAGAAGTAAAGCGAGCATCACGATCGGAAATGATCAAGATTGGCAGTCATTGCCAAGAGACTACTTCCTTTAGATATATTCGATCAGCTTATCCATCTTATCCGTTTCCTTGATTGCCAAGAAGTGAGCAGACTTAGTCAACCTATCCATAATTACCCATATCATGTCACAGCCACTAGGAGTCCTGGGTAATTTAGTAATGAAATCTATAGAAATCTGTTCCCACTTCCATAATGGAATCTCAGGTTGTTGCAGTAATCCTGATGGCTTCTGATACTCGACTTTCACCTTCGAGCAGGTTAAACACTTGCTCACATAGGTAGCTACATCTGCCTTCATATTAGGCCACCAATAGTGCGCCTTAAGGTCATGATACATTTTGTCTGAACCAGCATGTATTGAGTATTTAGATTTGTGTGCATCACTCATAACCAAAACTCTTAAAGTTTCAGAGGTAGGCACCTAAATTCTATCCATGAAGTAACGAATTCCGTCAGCTTTCACCTCAAGCTGTTTATCCATCCCACCTAACGATTCAAATCCAACATTTTTTGCTTTTAATGCTTTTGTTTGTGCTTCCTTAATTTGTTTAGGTATTTGAGTACTGATAGTAAGTTGTAAAGCTCGTGGTCATCTAGGTTTAGCTGTTTCTTTCTGGCTTAGTGCATCAGCAACCACTTTTGCCTTCCCCGGATGACACTGGATAGCACAATCATTGTCATTCAGTAACTCCACCCAGCGTTGTTTCCTCATATTTAGCTCCTTCTGCATAATGATATACTGAAGACTCTTATGATCGGTGTAAATGGTGCATTTGGTACCGTACAACTAAGGTCTTCAAATCTTCAAGGCCAAAACCACTGCACCTAACTATAAGTCGTGAGTGGTATAGTTCTTTTCAAGAACATCAGTTGTCTCGAGGCGTTGGCTATCACCTTATCTCGCTGTATCAAGACACAACCCAACCCTTGAATGGATGCATCACAATACACAATGAAATCATTCGGTCCTTCCGGTAATGCCAGTATTGGTACACTGCAAAGTTTCTATTTCAACATGTAACACCCGAAATACTATCAAAATAAAAGAAATGAAAAATATTAAGAAAAGAAAGATAAAAGTACCTTGAAGAAAATGAGAATGAGCAAAAATGAAGGGGGATTTGTGTAAAAAGTACAAAACTCAATATTTTATTAATAGTTTTGAGTATGGCCGCCCACATCACCTTTCTCCCATCTGCTTTCGACTGAAAAAGAAGAAGAAGAAAGAAGCAGAATTTCTCTTAGTTTTTTAAGGAATATGATGTTTGCTTTGCTCTTGGTAAGTAATTTATCGTATAACGGGTTCGGTTTCCTTTGTGGTTTCACATTTAGAAACCGATTATTGAGTTTGCTATGTGTTTTGGTATTTGTTTTGCTCGTTTTAGGTGTTTGAACTCTTGTGCAAACAAGTTTGGAAGAGTTTTACTTGTTGGTTGCAAGACTTGAGTTCTAGACCCCGGTTTTTTTATACGTTGTTAAACTCTTTGGGGCTGAAAATGCATGTAAAAACATTTTTATCATTTTAAGTATGTAACCGTATGTATATGTTCATGAGTACGGATGTTCTATGGTTGTTTATGTGTTATTCATGCTTAGAATGATAGATATAAGTCAAAAATATATTAGGATAGTGATTGGGACTGAAAATAAGTTAGATAAAAATGCAAAACAGCTGGCCATGCGCCTAAATATGGCCCATGCGCCTGACTTGTGCGTTAGAAAAGCCTAAGTGCTGGGGTCATGCGCCCCAATAGTGCCCATGCACCCAAAACATTGCCTGAAAATACTAAGTGTAGGCTTATGCGCCTGAACAATAGTTCATGTGCCTAAGTATTAGGCTCAGAGGCCTAAGTTTACCCTATGCGCCCCAATAGTACCCATGCGCCCGAAGTGGCTCATGCGCCTAAGCGTTGAAACGCCTAAGTGAGGCTCATACGCCTGCATAGTGGAAAAACGCCTAAACAGGCCTCATGCGCCTGCAGAGTGCTAAAGCGCCTAAAACACTTAGAATTTTTCTGAAATTTTGGAAAGCTCAGAATTTAGGGTTTGACCCTAGTTTGACTTGAGACTTATATTTGTCCTTCTAATTTATGTTTGTGGTTTGATTTCATGTTCCATATTATATATTATCATGTGACTTTACGTGGTGTGTTTATGCTAGTACGTGTTATGGACACTACGAGTTTCTTGTTATGTCTTTTGGTTTAACTAACGCGGCAGCTACCTTTATGGATTTAATGAACCGCGTTTGTTCGCCAATGTTAGATAAATCAGTGATTATGTTTATTGATGATATCTTGATTTATTCGAGAAATAAGGAAGAACATGCCGGCCACATACGCAAAGTATTGGAGACACTTAGAAGGGAGAAGTTATACGCTAAGTTCTCTAAGAGTGCTTTTTGGTTGCACGAGGTCCACTTTTCGGGTCATGTTGTTAATTTTGAACGGATCATGGTGCACCCAGCAAAGGTGGAAGTAGTGATGCAATGGAAATCTCCAAAGACACCATCCTTGATTTGTAGTTTCTTGGGTTTGGTGGGTTATTACAGGATATTCATCCAAGACTTCTCCAAGATAGCTTCTCCGTTGACTAAGTTGACCCGTAAGGATGTGAAGTTCGTATAGGGTCAAGCACAAGAGAATGCTTTTGAGGAGTTAAAGATGAGATTGACTCAAGCTCATGTCTTGACATTACCCGAAGGGAGTGAAGACTTAGTGGTATATTCGGATGCTTCTTACTTAGGACTGGGTTGCGTGTTGATGCAACATGGAAGGGTAATAGCCTATGCGTGCCGACAGCTAAAAACCCATGAAGTCAATTATCCCACCCATGACATGGAGCTAGCGGCTGTGATCTTCGCGTTGAAGATTTGGAGTCACTACTTATACGGGACGAAGTAGACTATCTTCATGGAGCACAAGAGCTTAAAGTATTTCTTTGAACAAAAGGATCTCAACATGAGGCAGAGGAGATGGTTAGAGCTCATCAAAGATTATGATCGTGAGATCCATTACCATTCGGGTAAGGCCAACGTTATGGCTGATGCCCTTTGCCGAAAGAGGAGACCCGAGCTGATTCAGGTGAAGGCTTATCAGCTAGTTATGACCGTTGATGTGATGACACAGGTGAAAGAATTCCATGATGAGACATTGAAAGAAGATCGCCTTAACTCTGAAAGAATGAGAGGTCTAGTCACAAAATTAGGAGAAAACACCCACGGGGTTAGAACCCGCTTCGGGCAAGTGTGGATCCCTCGTTACAGAGACCTATAAGGATGGATTATGGATGAGGCTCATAAGACTCGATACTCGATTCATCCTGGTGCCACGAAGATGTACCAGGACATGAAGAAAGATTACTGGTGGTCGGGAATGAAGCCGATGTAGTCGAGAATATGAGTAAGTGCCATGTTTGTAAGTGAAAGCCAAACATCAAAAGCCAAACGAGAAGATCCAACCCTTGGATAGACCCGAGTGAAAATGGGAGCACATCACCATGGACTTAATAACGAAGCTACCTCGTACGAAGAGGGGGTACGATACCATTTGGGTGATAGTTGATCGTCTGACAAAGAGTGCTCACTTTTTTCGATCCGCGAGACAAACTCATCCGAGAGACTGGCGGATTTGTTCATAAAGGAGATTGTAGCTCGTCATGGTGTACCATTGTCTATTGTGTCTGATCGTGACACTCGGTTTACATCGAAGTTTTGGAAAAGCTTCCATGATGTGATAGGGACAAGGCAACACATTAGCACGGCTTACCATCCTTAGACAGATGGTCAATCTGAAAGGATGATTTAGACACTCGAAGATGTGCTCCGAGCATGCGTGATCGAGTTTATAGGAAGTTGGGATGATCACTTACCGTTAGCGGAATTCTCATACAACAACAATTATCATGCCAGCATTGGCATGCCACCATATGAGATGCTACGGTAGAAGGTGTAAGACGCCCATATGTTGGGGAGACATTGGGAAGAAGGAATTGGGAGGTGTCGAGGTGATCAAGGCTATGATAAAAAATTTAGAAAAGATTAAATCCTTTATGAAGGCTGCCAAGGATAGGCAGAAGTCGTATGCCGATGAGAGGCTTAGACCGATCAAATTCAACGTGGGTGATAGAGTAATGTTGAAGGTCTCACCTTGGGAAGGGATCATTCGGTTCCGGAAGAGGGGTAAGCTGAGCCCGAGGTATATAGGACCTTTCCGAATCATTCCTCGAGTAGGAGAGGTGGCCTATAGGTTAGAGCTACTCGATGAGTTAAGTGGAATTCATCCAACATTCAATGTATCTCATCTAAGAAAGTGCTTAGCTCATGAAGATATGGTTGTACCACTGGAGGATATCGAGGTTGACGAACGGTTTTATTATATAGAGCAACCAGTGGCAATCATAAATCGGAAGGAGAAGAGGTTGAGAATTAAAGTGGTTCCACTTATGCGTGTGCAGTGGAAACACCAAAAGGGTTCTGAGTCTATGTGGGAGACTGAAAAAGAGATGAGACAGCATTTACCCACAGTTATTCGAAACCTCTTTAATGGGGGTAGACTTGTAACACCTGGAATTTTGTCTAAATAAAAGAATGAAAAATATAAAGAAAAGAAAGACAAAAGTACGTTGAAGAAAATGAGAAGGAGAAAAAATGAAGGGGTTTTGTGTAAAAAGTATAAAACTCAATATTTTTTAATACTTTTGAGTATGGCCGTGATATCACCTTTCTCCCATCTACTTTTGACTGAAAAAGAAGAAGAAGAAATAAGCAGAAGTTCTCTCGGTTGTTTAAGGAAGAAGAAGTTTGTTTTGCTCTTGGTAAGTAATTCTTCACATAATTGGTTCGGTTTTATTTGTGTTTTCACTGTTAGAAACTGATTATTGAGTGTTATATGTGTTTTGGTATTTGTTTTGCTCATTTTAGGTGTTTGAACTCTTGTGCAAACAAGTTTGGAGGAGTTTTACTTGTTGGTTACAAGAGGTGAGTTCTAGACCTCGGTTTTTTTTGTATGTTTTTAAACTCTTTGGGGCTGAAAATGCATGTAAAAACATTTTCATCATTTTAAGTATGTAACCGTATGTATATGTGCATGAGTTTGGATGTTCTATGGTTGTTTATGTGTTATTCATGCTTAGAATGATAGAGATAAGTCAAAAATATTTTAGGATAGTGATTGGGACTAAAAATAAGTTAGAAAAAATGCAAAATAGCTAGCCATGTGCCATTATAGGGCCCATGCGCCTGACTTGTGCCTTAGAAAAGCGTAATTGCTGGGGTCATGCGCCCCAATAGTGCCCATGCACCCAAAATATTGCCTGAAAATGCTAAGTGTAGGGTCATGCGCCTGAACAGTAGTTCATGAGCCTTAGTATTAGGTTCAGACGCCTAAGTGTACCCCATGCGCCTAAGTAGTGCCCATGCGCCTTAAGTGGCTCATACGCCTAAGTGTTGAAACGCCTAAGTGAGGCTCATGTGCCTGTATAGTGGAAAAATGCCTAGACACGCCTCATGCGCCTGCATAGTGCTAAAGCGCCTAAAACACTTTAAATTTTTTTGAAATTTTAGAATGATCAGAATTCTAGGGTTCGACCCTAGTTTGACTTAAGACTTATATTTGTCCATCTAATGAATGTTTGTGGCTTGATTTCATGTTTCATATTATATATTATCATGTGACTTTACGTGATGTGTTTATGCTCGTATACATAAAGTATTATCATAATGAAAGTGAAAGATTAATGATAATGACAGTTGAACATAAAGAATGAACGATTGAAAAGTGTTGCAAGCAAAATGAAAGGAGGTTCATAACTCATTTAGAGTTGCAAGCTCAACTATGTGTAATGTAGCGTGTGATTTTGGCTAACCCATAAGGGTCACACATAGGGGGATCAGTCTTATTGACTTATCCATAGTACGAAACATGATCCTTGTCAATTTACCCCGGAAATGAGGCGGCTGTGTGCCGGGAATGAGGTGGCTGTGTGCCCAATGATTGGGGTAAAGTTATGACAGGATCTAATAACAGTGAAAGATAATATGAAAGTATGAAACCACTGATTACGTGTGATAATGAATGATGAATGAGGTTATACCTTGTTGTATGTATGATGATTGCTCATGTACGAAAGTAAAGAAAGTATTTTATTAAGAAAGAGTATTTTAATATATAAATTATATAAAATATTTTTAATACTTTAAAACTAGAACTCACTCAGCAATACTGACTTTTATGCATTTTCAGTTGGCGGGTAATTTGCTAAGGATGGCACACAGGGAGGCTACTCGGTAGGGCGAGACTGGCATCCATTCAAGCATAATATTATTGTTGTTTTGTAATGCAATTAAATGATGGTTTTGTAACTTAAACAATATTGTATTGCTTAACAACAGTAATTATTAATGGAATGAATGATTTTTGTTAATATAATTCCGCTACTTAATCTTATGAAATGCATAGTGTTTTATGTAATAATGCGATGATTGTCTGACTGTAAGCATCCCAGGTACGGGGCCTTACATAACAACTAGAAAGCTGATTCTTGACTCTCTCACCATTTAAACACTCTAACTTTATGTGTCAAGGTAGTGAGGGTTGAGCAATCTTGAAAAATCCCTCAATGAAGCGTCGATGGTATCCCGCCAATCCAAGCAATTGATGTATCTCACTAGGCTTCTTAGGAACCGTCCAATTCTTGATTGCTTCCACCTTTGTAGGGTCAACATGGATTCCTTTCTCATTCATAATGTGACCCAGAAACTACACCTCTCATATCCAGAACTCACACTTAGAGAATTTAGCATATAGTTGCTCCTTCTTCAACAGATCTAAGATCAATCATAGATGCTTTCCTATTCCTCCTTGGTTTTGGAATAAATCAATATGTCATTGATAAGCATAATAACAAACTGATCAAGGTAGGGCTTGCACACGCGGTTCATGAGATCCTTGAACACCGCTGGTGCATTAGTCAACCTAAACGGCATGACCAAGAATTCATAATGGCCATAGCGAGTCCTGAATGCCGTCTTCGAGATGTCTTCTTCTCGGACTCACAAATGATGATAACTAGATCGTAAGTCAATCTTAGAATAATAACTGGAGCCCTAAAGTTGATCGAACAGATCATCAATATGAGGCAAGGGGTACCGGTTCTTGACTGTGACATGCCAAACATCAACTCTTATGGAGTTTTCATTTTAGCTTTCACGATTAACGTTCGATTCTGGACGAAACACGCAGTTGAAATAGCTTCATCCCAGAAAGTGATTGGTATTTTAGCATCTGCTGGCATAGATCGTGTAGCCTCAATCAGTGTTCTGTTCTTCCTTTCAGCAACTCTATTTTGTTGAGGAGTTCCAGGAGCACTGAATTGATGAGCTATTCCTTTCTCTGCCCAAAACATATCAATGTTAGCATTTTTGAATTCCATACCATTATCACTTCTTATTATCTTCATGTTGTGATCTAGTTGATTTTCAACTTTAATGATAAATTCTTTTAGTAGTTCAGTCGTTTCCTATTTAGCTTGCACAAAGAAAACCATGAAAATCTTGTATAGTCATCAATGATAACTAAACAATATGATTTTCTTCCAATACTCTTGACATTGGTTGGTCCAAAGAGGTCCATGTGCAACATCTGGAGTGGTTTGGAATTTTAGTTTATCGACTTGGTCTTATAAGACGCTCTATGTTGATTTCCCTTCATGCTGAGCAGTGATCAGTCATTGCAAACTTCTTGGATGGAAGTTGAATGACATGAGCTTGTTCATGTTCTTGAAATTGGAATGCCTGATATGTCTATGCAAAAGCTGACTTTCATCCTTTGATGCTTTAGCAATTACACAGGTTGTTTTCGTTGATGGATCAACTTGAGACATATCCAGTTTGTATACATCTCGACCCCTTTCAGCTTTAACAACCACCCAATCTTTGCTAATCTGAAAACCTGGCTTCAAGACAAAACATAAAGAATCATCAAATAGAAAAGAATTTGATTTATCACATATTTGGGATACACTTAAAAGATTAAAGTTCAACTGAGAACAAAAGTTGACTTTATCAAAGCTTATTATCCCATTGGATACTGTTCCTTCTCCTGTTATCTTTCCACCTGCATCACCACCAAAGGCGGCATGCGTTCCATCCTTTAACTTAAATTCTTGTAGTAAGGCATGATTGTCTGTCATGTGCCGGCTACACCAGCTATCCACGTACCAAGTATTGACTGGTCTTCTCGGGCGTACCTACACAACAAAGAAGTTTAAGTTGAGGTATCTACCCATGTCGAGATGGTCTTGTGTTTTCCAAATTTATCAACAACAGTAAATTGCTTGAAATGAAGATTATTCAAATCTGGCTTATTCTTAATAAAATTGCCAATTTTGTTATGCATTTGTTGTTGATTATTTTTGTAAACATTCATACCACTTGATTGACCAATTTTTGAAAAATATTGATTACTAACATTTTTATTAATCATTCTTACAGCTATTGTGTACTGTATGCTATGTGTTGTATGATTTATTGTATGATGTCTTGCTATCGGTATGGCTTTTTGTATACTGTATGCTATGTGTTGTATGATTTATTGTATGTGGTCTTGATTTCAGTATGGCGTCTGCTATCGAGTCGGGGGTCTCTTTGGAAGCGGTCTCTCTATCTAACAAGATAGAGGAAATACTCGCCTACACCTACCCTCCCCAGACCCTGCTCTTGAGTGGGATATACTGGGTTTGTTTATGTTTACTGATTTAAATCTGGTTAGGAGTAGTTTGGAGTGACTCAAAATAAGATATTGTTGTTAAGAAAATAACACATGAGAGGTTTCTATCCTTCAACATCAAACAGAGAACGTATTTCATTATCAATTATAAACATTGAAAACAAAGTACTAAATTAAATGTCACACTAAAATAATAATCACTTAATCCTATTCTTTGATGATACAAAAACTAGAATAAGTGTCCGGTGACACTAGTTTTCTCAAACTCTTGAGGTGCAAGGTTTTTTTATTTTTATTTTTATTTTTATTTTATTTTATTTTATTTCCAGACTAGTTCAATCCGGTTCGATTAGGATCAACAGTTGTCAAATTCGGTTTGGTTTGAAACTATTTTTTTTAAAGGAAAAAGGATCATTTTGGTTCAAAACCAATGCAGCGTAAAACCACTTTTTCTTCGGTCCAACTCGATTTGACCGGTTTCCAACTGGTTACAACATATGTGTTTTTCAAAACTACGGTTTGTTTCAGGTCCAAAACCGGTTTTTTTGGGCACCTCAGCACCTGTAGTTTCGATCGTTTACTAACACACAACATAGTTGACTTCAAGGTTTCAAGCAAAGTTTTACATGAACTTTATGCCTCAGCATATCTATGTTCTTACATATACAAGTCACGTTGATATGTTTATGTTTGATATCTATTGACGATACATGCACTGATTTGGCTATATCACAATGTGGCCCGAGGCCCCTTCTAGTGTGTTTCTATGATGTTCACTAGTCAACTTCTATCTTGTGGTGTTGAAGAACGACCCAATATAACATGCTTCGTATTCTTACCGAAAAGCATAAATGAGTTGGAATGGTTTTATTCGAGCTTTTCTCGCTTTTGAATGGGATACACATTAGGAATCAAAGGTACAAATATGAAAGTCATATTATCATTTTTGTTTGTAAACATATGTAAAAGCTAAAAAAAGGAAGGAAAAAATGGAAATTTTTAGAGTTAGAGGGTTGTGTTGGTTCTTTTGTTCTTTTTCTTTTTTTTTTTAAATAATTACGGGGTTATCATAATACGACCTTAAAAAGATTGTAGTTGGTTAAAAAAAATACTAGGTCAAATGGAAAGCACTTGGGAAGTGCGATATCTCTGAGAGGTCGAGCTGTATCCTTTGTTATTTAGTGACATCAAACATAGAATGTGTAATTTTTGACAAGACTGCTATGACATTAAAGATGTGAACAACGATTTCTAACAAATTTATTGCTTTCTACAGTCTTTTAACTATCACAATAATTCGTCACAATCACTATATTATTATTTATTATCAACTCAACCATCGTCTTGTTGCAATCTTTAGCTAATGCTCTTGCCCTTAGGAGCATTTAAAACTTTACAAATTCGCTAATGTAGTTTATTTTTCTTTTCCTTGTGACATGAGCAGCCGATCTTGATTTTTCACATAGACCAAGAAAGCAGTGAAGATGTCCAATATCAAGCATCTCGAATTCTATTGACATGCTTTTTCTTTAACTAACGTAGTAGCGTGTAGATTGTATCATCAACTATACAATAGTCTGATGATTAAGTATGTGGATCCTTCTTTCTTGACATAGTGTATGTTCATCCTCACTTCTTAGATAGTCATGTGATTGATAATAGCTATCAATTGCAGTATCGGACCGTATTATGCCCTCAAGAAACGTCTAAGTGATGCGATGCCTTATGGAGTTTGTCTACTTTATCCTGAATTGACCCGTTGAGAAAATGTTGATTTTACATCAAATTTATATACCTTCCATCCCGTTGAGAAAAAATGAATTTATGATGGCAAAATTCACTGGGAATGAATGATTGTTTTTAGTTACTAAAACATAAGTGCTACTCCTTGTTAGTTCAACACAACTACACCTCGTCCTTACAGCAATTTCACTACCTTCAAGCTTTCTACTGCATTCTTTGGTTGATTGCCGAATTTCCTCTCAAGATATAATGAAAGCAAGACATGTAGAATGTTGATCTTTTGTACAAGAAAATAATTGCACAAAGCCCCTCAGGCTTTTTTGTGCACAATTTAAAACTTCATTAAAAACTACATTCACCTATCATTATAGTTTGGGAGATTCACATAAATGATCATTTTTGACCCTTTTTTGGTCTAAATAGTGTTATATGACAGTCTTGTATCCATTTGACCATTTCAAATGATTATATCTGATAAAAAACATCGATCATATGACAAGAGTAAAAACGAAACTCAAAGAGGTAAATGGCTTAAGTATACAAAACCTGTGACAAGGGTGTTGTTAACTTGTTTATCAAGTCACAGAACTTATAGTGACCAATATGAGGTGATCAGAAACGATAGAGAAGCTGCATCACGAAGCGTATATTAAATGACCAAAGCTTAAACCAAGGTTACAAAACCTGTAACTTGGATTGTGTATGATGCATCTACCTGATTAGCAACCATCCTACACATCTAAATATCGAATTCAATAATCGAATTTGACGTTGATCATTCAGAAAAATGAGTTGTAGCTGAATATGATATTGATAGGAAAAACGTTTGGACAAAAACGATTGTAGATAAAACAACTTCTAGTGATCATAAAACAAAATAAAAGATTAACTACTCAAAATCTTTAAAATAGATAGATTGATTGAACTAACAGACAATAAAAGGCTTCTAATCAAATAAGCTGAATCCCATGTCATCATCACTCTCTTCCTTTGGTTCCTCCTGCGTACATAGAACGAATAAAAAGTTAAATGATATAAAAATATAAATTCAAACTAATAAAAAAAAGGATGTAAAATTCACCTTCTTCTCTTCTGGAGGAGGAGCAGCTGCAGCTGCACCACCACCGGCAGCAGGAGCAGCAACAGCTGGTGCACCACCACCACCGCCGCCAGCACCAACATTGACAATAAGATCTTCAATGTTTTTCTTCTCTGCAAGTTTAGCAAACAAACTTGGCCAGTATGATTCACAATCAACTTTAGCAGCCTTCAAAATAGTAGCAATCTTCTCAGCCTGCAATTAACAATTCACATCAAGAAAATGCTATAGAACATAATGTTCTTGCACACAGCACAAGATCAATTTGCTGATTGTTGACAACATGATTTGCAAGAGAAAATCAGTCTATTAACCAACAAATGCATTGATTTCAAGCAAATTCTCCCAAATTATTTATGTGATTAATTCATTTCTAGGTCAAAAATAATTCTAAGAAACCCATCTATCAAAAAAGAACAAAATCGCATATAAAAGGGTTATAAGCTTGTATTCTTGACCTATTAACCTATTTAACAAAGATAAGTTAAACTTGATGAGTGTCATAAACAAGTTAACAAGATAAAGACACATTTTTTATCGTGTGATTATCATGTAGATCCATTTATCACCCAAATCGTTTACCACAATCACTAACCCCATTAACTTCATGTCACAACAAGAAGTTTGTAATTGATTTCAACATTCTCAGATAATCCATTCGAACTTTGTTTCATCAAATTTCAAGCCAAAATTTTCAATCAAGTTCCTCAATTTATATATGCAATCGAATCATTTCCATGCCGAAATTCATTCTAAGAGATCACATCAATCAATGTAATACACAAGCAAAATCAAAATCACATATTTGAACATAACTGAAGCGGTAAAGATTACCAACCGTGATAGGGATGCCATCGTCAGAAAGAATCAAACAAGCGTATGTGGACGCAAGCTCTCCGACCGACATTTTGCTCTGTGAATCAAAATCAAAATCGTTAAGAAACGGTAACCAAAACGACGGACAAAGGATAATTCATAAATTTACTATAAAGCTTGATTATAACAACAAGAAATGAAGAACAATTGTACCTGAATGAAATAAGATCGAGATTTGTTCACACTGTTTTAAACCCTAGAAAGCAAGAACTGTGCCGCCTGTGGTGTTAATGAAAATAAGAACCCTAATTTGTAGTTGTGTTAGGGCTTTAAAGAAAGATTGGGCTGGGCTTCTTGGACCTAACAATCGGGCTGATGATTTCACCAGGCCCATTTAATACGGGCTTTTGATAAAAGGATCTTAAATGGGCAAAGTACTTTGATCAGGCATTCAGGCCTGTTTAACTTTATATCAATTAGGGTTAAAGGGGCAAACGGGTTTGGGTTTTGTCAAGAAAAATCGAAACCGTGGTTTGACAGGGTTGGAAGTTGGGTTTTGAGTGGTTCGTATCGGGTTTGACGGGTTGAACCCTTTTATATCGGGTTTAATCGAATGAGTGTGCTATAGTCACATCCACGATCTCTTTTCATAAGTTTATAAGTGTTTAGTTGAAAATTTGATTCAAATAAACTAGATGATCTGAAAGTCATAAAAAACACTTTTCAAACCAAAATTATTTGGGGTTTAATATAAACTTTGAATCAGATACAATTCAGAAATTTATGAAAAATATATGGAATTTTGGGAGATTTTTGAACCCGAAGAAAAAGTATTTGACAAATTTCAAAAATTCGTATTTTTATAGGGATGGGGTCAACCGCCGAAGGCAATTTTTATGTTTAAAACGCTCACTTTTACCCCGTGTTTCACATGTGACACTTCGAAAAAAAAATCAATTTTTTGATGTGTTTTCATGTTTAAAACGCTCTGCCCTTTGGACCCCTCCAAGGGCTACCACCACTTGAACCCCGCTCCCAGGGTCGTTTCCCCCGCACCCCGCCAAAGGGGCGTTGCCTCCTTGAAACCCCTATCGCTTAGGGGCGAAGCCCATAAGGAGGTTTTAATATTGATAATCACAATAAATTCAAATAAACGTGCGTTGCGCACCTTCTGACTTATTTGATGGATATTATGATCACATTTGACGACTAGTAAATTTAATTATACTAAAATATCTAACATGTTTTTGTTTCGAGTCGAGCCTAGTGTAGTTGTGGTGGAATGCCCTATGTCACTCCTAATATTGATAATTTTGTGGAAGTGAGATGTTTAAGGGTATATAATATTTTGTCAATTTGTTATATTTTCTCACTTATACAACAAAATGTCAATTTCTTAATACGCAAAATTTATAATTACAAGTATAGGGTATTATTAATAACTGCAGAAGTTGGTACTTTTCTTTAATTGTATGTATTAGCTTAAAAAAAGAGTTCATAGATGTGGGAAAGTTCCATTATTAAAGATGGTTACAACTAAAGATTAATTTCATAAGACCAGATTAAGGGGGCACCGAAGGACATTATAACATATTAAAACGTCCTTACATCACCCCGTGACATTATAGGGGGCGTTATCATAACACCATAACTTCTCATTAATATCATAATTAGGTAATGATTAAATGGCGTTAACCATTACTCATATTTTTGCCTAAAAGAATGATGAGAGTGGATGCTTATGTGGTAAAAAATGCCTAAAGAGGCATTAACCATTCCATATGGTCTAAGAGATAATGTCTCAAGTCATTCGAAATTATTATTGAATCTAGTTGAACCTCTATTAAACTCAACGGTTGCATGATGTATATGAAATGGGGTCCTTTATGGCATGCTTGAACAAAAGTGAGTTTGCTTGTACCGAACCCAAAACTTTTCAATCATTTATTTCTTTGGTCCATTGGTTAATAAACCAAAATGGTGCAAAATTTAAAACTTTAGCCTAAGGCAAGTTTAAAGACATTTTTTTCAGTCATCAAATTATAATTTAAGTTCAAAACTATTACCATAATACAGATTTTTATGCCAAAATATTGGTTATTAACCGAAACTGAATCGGCCTATAAGACATAATCAATTAACCAAAGCGTAATTAATCAAAACTGATCGGTTTTCAAAACTCTAATCCAAAAAATTTAGTTTCGTTTCAGCTGAGATTAAAAAAACAAACATGTCTAAGTCCACTCTATTGTATTAATTGACTAGAAAAGGTGTTCTTTGGTAAAGCATATTATTAGGGCATATACCCATCTATCTCATTGATTATGTGGCTTTTGGGACAGCAAAAGTACAAATTTTTTTTTTAACATAAACAATTAAACACGCATGATTCATCCCATAGCAAATTTAGAGTATCAATAAAAGTGTTTCAATTATTCAGTTATTTATGAATACAATCATTCATACATTTTACAATGGTTTATATACTTTATATGAAATGATAATAAATATTCAAATTATAAACAAGTAACAAGTGAATTAACCCACATCTCATCTCATACCATATAAGATTTTAAATAGCAATAAAGAAAAATCTAGTCACTAATTTATACAAAATAATTATTGATATATTTGACAAACTCAGCCATCACCATAAATGACAAACAACATAATAACTTAATCAGATAAGATTCTCACATTATAAAAATAAGAAATGATTATTATATTATACAAAATATATCAAACTTATATATCATATGAATAATATGAATTATTTCTACAACCCAACTTTTACCTGCCTGTACAGAGAACTGTAGCTTCTTTTCCTTCTTTCCCAACAAAAATAACCCAAATATTCCCCACATTTATATCTACATTTTTTAACATCCCAAATCCTATTCAAAATTTCAAATCTTTAGCCCCTCTAGCCATTAACTCCATACAGATATACGACACGAACATGTACAAAACTAATGTTAAGTAGAGAAGCACGAGAACCGCATGCACAGTTGTACCAATTGATTTAACTGTGATACATAAGACGGTTATATAAACCTGCAACCATATCCCTTTCTCTTTCTCACTGCATCTCACCAGCACAATGCGCAAGTGCTTATGGATTCCCGTAATTCTCTACTACAATTGCTTTTGTAATGAACATGCCTGTATATCGCGCCCTTATATAGATATATGTATAATTGTATGAATTATAATCTGAAGTTCTCTTTCAAAAGAATAAAGAAGACTGGAACTCAAAACTTAAGGGTTGTAGTCTGCAGGAGCTATTTGATGGCATAAGATTTGTTGCATACAACCTCAAGTGCCTCCATTATCAAACTTGAAAAGCTTGTCATAGCTTGAAAAACTCCAGGCAAACCTGTTTGAATATTGTTTAAAGTCATAGCTCTTGTTACCTCTACTGCCTTTGAGTACCTGGCGGTTTCATCCTCAACCCGTCTCTGACACGCCACAAGCTCGGTCCTTTTTTCAGAAAGTGGGTCCCGTGCATCCAAACCATGCTCGTTGTCCTGCCCGCTGCCCGGGAGCCCAAGCCCGACCATGGAGTAAGAATGGTAGTACTTCCTCTCTATGCTTCTTAAAGAAGTCATCTTTTTCTCGAGCTCTTTTGATGCTGATTCTGTGCGTTTTTTCACTTTCATTTCTTCTGCTTGTTTTAGAGAGATCGAGTGGACAACGTTTATGAAGCTTTTGATGGATTCAGACGCCACTGTGTCGGGTAAGCGATCAAGGGCTAGTTTCCATTCATCAAAAACTAAGTAAACATCCGAGGATTGTGAGCCCTTGATGTTTGCTTCTTCGGTGTTGGTGGGAAGAAGGCTGAGTTTGAACCATCCGTGGAGAGATTTTATGAAATCTCTTTGAAATTTTATGAGGCGGCAGAAGCTGGTGTGCCAGTTGGACACTGCTGCTTCAAGATCACGGGTGGCTTGGCGGTGGAGGTCAGATGTTGATACGCCTTTGGTTGACTGGTTGACTAGACCCCGAACTTGTTGAACAACATGGTTTTGGACTTCATGGCATTGGTTCATAGATCTCCACATGTACATAAACCTGCATAAATTTCATACTAACATTGTCCAAAACTCAAGTAATCTATGTTCCGGGTAAATGAAAAAAATAGCTAAACAAGAGAAAGGTTAAATGGGCCAAAAGCCAAAAAAGGTTTATTGTTAATGCAAACAATCTATACTAATTCTGTTATAAAAAAAGAGACTATTGTTGAAATTATATTTTCATCTATTTCACTAAAGGAGTTCATGGTTTTTTATATTTTACTAATGGCCTTCAAGATATTCAGGATATATTGTAAGTTACATTGGGATTGCATTGGGTGTGTTACATGCAGCCTAGCAGCAGCAGGGGTCATTGTCCTGTATTTCTTTTTAATACACATGTTTGAATGTTTGGACAAAAGCTTGGACCAAATCCAACTACGGTTATAAACTGCTCACTCACCAGCTCGAGCCTCGACCTGCGCCCTTGTTGTCAATAGCGGCTATAGCGGGCGCTATAGCGCGCTATGACGCGTACAGGCCGAAGGCCGCTACAGGGTGGTTTGCGATGTAATAGCGAGCAGTTAGCGATCCCTTTCACTTAATCGGTAGATTATAGCCGCCGAAAGGGTATAGGGTTTTCCCTTTCACTTAATCGATCGATTATAGCGGCCGATAGGGTTTTTCCTTTCCCTTAAATTCTTAATCGATCGATTATAGCGGCTCACAACCAAGCGATCCCTTTTCCTAAGAGCCTCCCTCAATAACATCGGCTCCCTCATCATCCAATTCAGGATCAGGAGGGTTGGTCGACGTCAATCATCTTCTCTGCTTTGTTGCGGTGCTGATGAAAATCAAAAACAATATTTTTGTTGTTGCTGGTCCTTGTCTCCTCTGTTTGTTGTGTCGTTTACTTGTTTAATTGACTATTGGACTAATTGACTGATCATAGTTATTGTTTAATTGAGCAATTGTTAGTTGACTTGTTTTGTTTCATTGATTCATGTTGTTTAGTTGATTGTGTTTTCTTGTAATTGTTAACTTTTCTTGTCTAATTTACTAATTGTTAATTGACTTGGTGGTGTTTGCTTAAATTTCTACTACTTTATTGTTAAACATGCTTATTTATTGAATATTAAACTTTTCTTAAATTTTCTAC
>BJCO01367442.1:0-10377 GCA_018326465.1 Flaveria floridana | reverse complement strand
TGTCGTCGCCCGCCATCGTAACCTTTCGCCTCCTCTGTTGCTGTTTTTTCTCGCCGATGGTCACTGTGGTAGTGGCGGTGGACTCTGTTGCCGCTCCGCCTCCCCTATGTGGTTGAGGTGGAGCAGGTGGCGGTTGTCGTTCGGTCAACTGGTGGTCTAGGTCGTTCTTGGTGGTGATCGCCGGTTGTTTTAGAGAGAGAGAAGGTGCGTCGCCGCCACCGTCTCCGACTTGCCGACCAACCGCCTCATGCAGAGAGAGAGAGAGGGGTGTGACAGCGGTGGTTTGGGCGCGTTTGTGTCGGCGACGACAATGGCCACGGCGGCGGGGGCGGTGGTGCTACTGTACTACGTACTGGCTCGTAGGATGACTACGGCTGACGTGAAGGCGGCGGAGGATGACGAGGGACGGAAGTATATGAAATCGAGTATGTCGAAGAGGAGGATCGCGCAGCGGAGGCCGGCTCAGGCGCCGGCGACGTGGTTTGAGACGATTTCGACTTTGTCGGAGACGCTTAGGTTTACGTATTCGGAAACCCTAGGGAAGTGGCCGATTGGAGATTTGGCCTTTGGGATTAATTATTTGTTGCGAAGGCAGGTAACGCGTTTTTTGTTGTTGTGACTTGTAACTAAACCTCTGAGCTTAGGGATCATCTGTTAGCCTGTTATTTGATTGATTTACTACTCTGTTTAGTCTTGAGTAGATCATGATTGATTGCTGATAACCGCATGTGGTTTTGATTGTTAATGTGTAAGGAGTTTGTTACAACTTGTACAACTTCAGACGCAGTTATATAGTTGATCGAAGTACTTGTGTTTAGCTTCTATTTAGGTGTATAAAGCTTCTGAAAAACTCATTCAGTTTATAACTTCATATCCACTCTGAAGTGAAATGTTGTTCGTTAGGCCACAAGTATAGCAGCAATGCTAACTATCTATTCTTGTTTGGGAGACTGGCTCCAACCTTCAATGAGTTTTCTTTTTGTAGAGTGAGATTGATCATATCCCACAGTCAGAATTGCGTCTATATGCAAGAATGACTAAGTTCTTGCATCATGATTGTAACACTTTCACATAAACAAGTTTTGTGTAATATGCTGTTTTGCATGATTTTTTTCTCTCAAAAGACGTACTTTGATATCTTTAGTTTAACCTTCCTTAATGCACTTAATGTTGATAATATTAAGTTGTAATTTTAGTAATGATTTGATGTATTTCGAAGTTTTCTTCTGTTATAAGTTAAGATGTTGATTTTGTGTGTTCAGGATCCAACAAACAAGATGGTTATTGTCTGTGATGAGAAGCTGAAGAAGATATTTGGAGGCAAGGATCAAGTTGGGTTTCTTGAGATTGCAGGGCTAATCAGTCCTCACTTCAAGAAAGTGGAAAACTAGGTTTCTTTGCTTTGTTTTTATGTAAATGGAGGAGGCCTATTTAAGCCCCTGTCATCGCCGACCCGAGTTGCCACATTTGAGACTTTCTTTATGTTTACGGTGGCTATACTTGTCGCAATTTGTCGGTAAGGATGACCTACGGTTCATCTGAGACATTAAACTGATGTTTCTGGGTTTAAGTAGTTGTTCAAAATGCTCACTGAGTAGTCTGACCTACAAATACCATCCATGTTTTTCTTGTATGGTGATGGAGGTCACTTATGTCGGTGACGATGAATCTTGATTCATCCGGGGCTTTTTTAGAATGGTAATAATTCCCCGTGGGGTTTACTATGCATGGTGATGACGATAAGAAAATTGATGTGTTTATTGCTTTGGCTTGCAAACTAATGTGTGCAGCCGCAATGAACAACCATTTCTGAGCCAACAAGGATGGATATTAATAGTTTGAGGGTGATGATGATATGAAAGTGTATGTCGTTTTGGCGAGTCAATCTATCTTTTGCAGCCACGACACATCATTTCTGAGCCTTTTAATACCGATTTATATCGTTGTGTGGTCTCGTAATCGATTTTTTACCGCCGCGAAGCGCGGTCGGATACCACCTAGTTATTATTATATATTGTAACAAGTATATTTTACTAGTTTTACTATACAAGTGTTTCACCAACATCCAACGTGCCTTATTTGAAGGCCATTTGATCTTCCTCCTCTTCATACCTCTCATTCCTTCACTTTTTCTCCAACACGTTTCCGTACACGCATTTCATCATCATCACACCACAACATCCACCAGATCTACAACACTAATTCATCATCTAATCTTCATAATCCTTAATCGATTCTTCATAATCATCCGATATTCAATTATATCGATTGATCCTCATCGTTGTTCCACCAATGCGCCCAAAACATTCTTCGTTAGGGTTTGCTTAAGCGCTTGTTCGATTAATCGATTGGATCGATGGTGATTGTTGGTGAGTTTGCGGATGCAGAGGCGAAACTGTGGGGATAATTGTTGGAATCAACGGTTAGATCGGGGGTTGTTGATGGAATCAACGCCACCGTCGAAGTTGTTGTCTGATGATTCGTCGTATTATTCGTTGAAGAATCCTTTGTCCGGTGGTGGCGGTGGTGGTGGCGGTGGCGGTGGCGGTGGTGGTGGTGGTTTGAGTGTCGGTGACGGTGGTGTGGGGTATATTGAGCATACGGTCACGAAATTCGATACGCTTGCTGGTGTCGCAATAAAGTATGGCGTTGAGGTAAATTTTTTGCTTTTTTGTTTACCAGAAATTGAATATGATTGATTGCTTATTGGTTGTGTGTCCTTTGGGTTAATATATTTTTTTTTTACCTTTTGTACCTGTTATGATGGATTTGTGTTGTATAAAGGATGTTATGTCATTTATGGGTGTCTGGTACATTCTTTTTCTAGAGTGTCCATGCTCAGAGAAAATCCAAATGTGACTGTGTTTTGTAGCAATAATTTTGTTAAGGAAGTAAAACAGAGAATTTAGCAACTGTATGATCTTATGATGCATTTAGCCTGCTGTCATTGCTGAAAAGAAAAAAATGCATTCTGGAGAACAAATGATTGGTTGATGTTATTTCTGTTGTTAAGAAATAAAAAGGACATTTTGGTAGCTTTTGCGTTCTTTTAGTTTTATGCCAACTTGTCAATTTGGCAAAGGTACTACTGCCAACTACAATTTGTCTCTCCTGTTATGAAAAGGTAGTCTACTTCATGATTTAGGACTGTAAAGAGATGTTTTTGAGCTAAGTTAATGTTAATTTACAAATTCAGAGAATCATTTTATCTGCTTATGGCATCTTTTAGGGGCAATTTTGTATATATCACTAAAAAGTTGAAATAGTATTATATTTACCGGACCAAAAAAAATAAGTATCAAATATACCCGTTTAAAACACAAAAAGTTTCATATTTACCTATTTTGTTAAATATAATTTATATCCTTACACTTCAAGCTCTCATAAACTAAGTAACTAACCTCTTATGTAAGAAGAGAAGGCATTTGTGTCAAAGATATGAAGAATGGGTATATTTGATATCTCGTTTTTTGTCGGGTAAATATGATATTATTCAAGTTTTGAGGGCAATATACAAAATTATCCCTTTTTTATAAGCAGCTAAATTGCTTATGTTTATCTGCTTTCTTACGGCGACGTCAGTTGTTTTAAAAACCATTGCTTATTTTGAACTTATATTCTTGGTGGAATCTGTTTACCTCTAGCTGATTATCTGTTTATGCTTATATGCATAAGCAAAACAAGCAATCCTAAACACTCCATAATACAAATTAGCAATGACTTCTCATCAAATCATTTTAGACAAAGGAATGGTTTAACTTATTCAGTTCAGGCTCTTAGCTATTTATGGGACAAGGACTAAGGATAGCTGGTTTTCTTGAGATGATGACCAGTCTGCAACATTAGGTGATGACATCGACTGATTTGAGGACGCTGGCCAATTGAGGAAGTACTTATTTACGACCAACATTGTTCGTTTTGTCATACTTGTTATAGAGTTGTGGTTATCAAATCTCTCTTAAAACTTTAGAACCACTGAAAAGGGAAATATTTGGATTCTTGAAGTCATACGGATTATCTATTTATCCGAATGACACCAAAAGGAATTTACATGAATGAATGTTTTATCATATATTGAAATAGTCATTTAGTGGAAACGAAGAACTATATTGAGGTTATTTATGTTACTATAGATATTCATTTCTACATTTAGATTTGAGCATGCTGATTTTATATATTCTATAGGTAACATTTCATTATATGACAGGTGGCTGACGTAAAAAGGATGAACGGCCTGACAACTGATCTACAAATGTTTGCCCGCAAGACACTTCATATACCCCTACCAGGAAGGCACCCGCCTTCTCCCATCATGTCAAACGGACATGACACTCAAGGGTACTATACATCACATTCTATTTATGAAATTGTTTTTAACCATCTAATTCTCATGTTTGAATTTTGCTTCTGTGTTATGAATTTTACACATCATAACATACTAACAAATAGTCGACAAAAATGCCATTAATTGGTTCATGTTTATACTTCTACGTCTTAGAATCCCGTTTTAGTATATTGTACCGAATACCAGTTTTGTATATTGTAAGTCGTGAACAATATCATATCATAGTGTTTACTTTAAATTTTTTCAGAATTTGTTAATGCACACGGACTATTTAGAACACGTAAATACTACCTAATTTAGTAAAGAATGCATACTTTTATGTTAGCTATTTAAATAAGAGGATCGTTGGCCGAGGATGATACTATGTCTTGAAGTGTTGTTTTAGTTTCACATTTGTCATTCTGTTGAGTCCATGTTTGCCTAAAGTTGTACCTGGAAATATTAACAGCTTACTGTTATGTATAACTATAATAATAGGTGATGAGATGTTCTTGGCATGAGAAATACAACAAAACTCAAGGACTGAATTGAAGAGAATATTTATACATAGGTTGATCTTGTGATTAATTATTGCGTGATTGTTTCCTGCTGTTAATTTGGAAGGAGATCTCATCTTGTAATTTATAGGAAGCCGAACAGTTGACAAGAGCACACTTTAATATAGATGCATGCACATCTTTTGCAACCATGCTTATTTGCTGATAGTGAAGTGACTTATCGTTTTGGGTCATATCATCAAACATTATTAAGTTGAGTTGCTGTTTGGACTAGATGTGGTGGCATGGTGGGTTGGTAACGGGTCAAAACATGTTCATATTCAAATTAAGTTTTTCGTACAATTTGGAATGGGTTAGATAGGCTTTGATCTGGTACTTTTCGTCCAAACTTCTTAAAATTTTAAAAATATTACTGTCTTAACATATATGATTTGCAAAAATGATATTATATCAATAATATTATAATGTTTTGGAATTAAAATAATTTAGGAGATTATATGTGCATCAAAACTACACGTATGAGGACTATTCACTCATTTAATAATTTCCTTTTAAGCTATTTTTTATTAATTTGCCTGTTTGATCGTTAGAGATAAAACATATGCGCTACCCATTTATAAGTAAATGGGTCCAAATTGAGTGGAAATTATTTCGTAGTTATTACTTATTAGTTACTGTTATGAACCAAGTGAGCTAACCTTATGATATTCTTTCAGGCCAAAACGGTCCGACATGACACCACCCAACCGTAGACAGTCTGATTTGTTTGACTCGATCAAATCCCTAAAGTTATCATCTTCTTCCACACGAACCGTTTCACCATCCATGGATGCTTTACGAGACTATTATGGTCTTAAACCAACTAATCAGAATGGTATTATTGAAAGAAAAGCAGGTGCTTTGAGCTTAGAAAACGGGCCAAAACAACTTGAAAGCTCTCACTCGCCACACAGTCTTCATAGAAAATGTAGAAGCTTAGCCTGCGAGTTGTCAGAAACAGGCGCCATAAACAACGAAATGCCCGTTACAAACGGTATAAAGCCCGATTCCGATACATGGTATGATAAATTAATGAGAAGGCGTAGATCAGAAATCGACCTCCAAAATCACACCCCAGAAACAATGCTTAAACCAGACACCACCAACACCACCACTGCATTTTCACCTGCAGGCGGAAAAGGCTTAGCACTGAGACCAAAAGCCGCCAGCCGAACCGCCAGTGATGCCGACGGACTGCAAAACATGCCGCCTTTAAAACTAGGCGAGTCAGCAACCACCGACACTTCTAGTGGAGTAAAAAAGTCTTCAAGCTCACCAAGCTTTCACGAATCATACAGTAACAGTAATAATAATGGTACATCCTCATTATCGATCTGGCCAACTTCCATGTTGAACTTGACTGCTGATCTTCAAGCTTTGTCTTCCGCCGCCATCACAAAACCTATATTTGATGGCTTGCCAAAGCCAATGAGCGGCCGTAAGAACAAAGCCGCTATTGATTAGTAAATTCTCTTGCTTTTATATATGGTTCTTTTCAAGTATTTGAATTTGCGGGAAAAAGAATATAAAGAAATGGTGAATATATAGTTTTTGGGGCTAGGATTATTTAGTATTACATTTAGATAGAAAATTGAGTATTAGATGTTTAGGTTTGTGTATGAAGGAATGCAGGGAGAAGGTTGGGTGGTGTTTATATGTTTCTCCATTTCTATTTATTTTGAGACCAAAATGTTTACATTTTGGGCATAGTATTCTTTATTAAATTGATTTACATGTATTGTTTTGCAAAAGATATCATCATATTCATGGAAAGACTACCACTCTTGGTAAATTGATATTTGTGGAAAAGAAATCCATACCTTGTCATACTTGTGGATTGTGAGTACCATTGAACAGTTACTTTTAGGGTGGTGTATATTTGTTTTTGGTAACTTTTAGGGCAGTGTATATTTGTTTTATTTTATATTATTAGTTAGATGTGGTTTTCGGTAACTTTTAGTGCAGTACTCTTATATGGTTGTTTGCTTTGATTTCTCTTAGTTATTTTCTATGCTAAGTCGACTACTATGCTAACTGGAAAAAATTTCTGGAGTCATGATTGTTATCAGAAACCTCTCTATTCTTTGGGTTTGACTTCATATCGTCAGATTCATTTCTTTGTTAAAACCAGTCTTGCATTTTTATTTTTATTTTTGTTAAGAACGTTTGTTAAATGACGATGTGACTGCAGCCACAAAGACTCGTTCACCATTCCGTAACGATGTTTCTGCATTTAAGCAAATGATAGCAGAATCACCACTCTGATCATGGTAGAAGATGTGGTATGTGCGAAAAATGCCCATTGTGGCCCTATGTGGCACATGCTCTTATGCAATGCCGTAAGATCTTAGAGAGTAGACTCCTCATGGGTGATGATTGTATAAGAATTTTTCAAAGATGCTCACATAGATAAACAACACACCCTAGCAAAATCCCCACTTGATAGTAGGGTCGAGGGTGTATATTACCTTTAACCCATGGTACAAAAACACTACTTTTAAAGAGACTCCTAACTTGCATAATCGCATAGTTGAGTGCAAAATTAATTTATTACTTCATTTTGTATACAAAAACAAAGTAAACTGAACTTTTTAGAAGTGCTTGATTCGGATGATTATAGCATATCAATTGATGATGACATTGTCAAACTTCGGTTGACTGGGTGAAAACCAGTTTCTAAATGTTTTATTAATATGCATAAATGATCAAGGTGATGATTACATTGTCATAAGTAACAAGATGCCATGTATAGGAAATTAACAGATTTTGGCTGTATCTAAAGGATAGTTAAAAACAAAATCCCAGCGCACTGGTGTGGTAATGTACCCATCTAGTCTGTATAGCTCAGCATGAAATCACTGGAACTCCAAAAGATATCAGGAACCGTTGCCCGTTTTGCATCTAGACTCACTCCCAAGTAGCTTCTTGTTACTAGAACTGGGCTTTCCTGCATCATAATAACAATTGAAGCAAGATCAAATTGTAATTTTCCTTTTCATTTAGGCTCGTGAAATAATACCAATTTTAACATTTACCATTTCTCCCAAAATTGTTTATGCACGAAGATCTGTAACTTTACCAATTGCAACTGTTTTTCCTGAAGAAGAGAAAGGTTTATATTTTTGTTAAATTTCTACGGTTAGTAGGAGTATAAAGATACGAAGTTACACTTGCTTAGTTTTAAATTTATACTACTTAAAACAAATTTACCTTCCGTGCGGAGTGTAAACCGCCCAAGCTGTTGAAAATCTGAGAATTTCTCGATGCATATCATATTAGACACCTGAGGAAGATATTTGATTGCCAACCATCAGAAGTTGTTTAAAAAAAGTTTGTTCTTGTGGTTATATCCATGACTACCAACACTACATTGACATGAAAAGCAAAAGGACCATATATATGGGTGGGAGAGAGTAAATTAGATATATAGGAGGAAAAGTAGATGTGGCATATGTTCAACTCAGTTGCTTATGAGCCCGTAAAACGGTAAAACAAACCTAGCATAACAAAAAGATTAAATACAAGTTAAATAGGTAAATGTCACTTAAAGTGTAACTTTATATTCTAAATGCATACACCCTCCCAAATCATATTAAAAAATGATATTATTATTAGCATTTAATATTATTATAATCATTGTTGACACAATAACTATTTATTAATATCTAGAAATTTGGACAAAAAACTGTTTCAGGTCAACCCAACCTGTATCAGAATTTACCCTTGTTGTGGTCCATACCAAAAATTGATTAGCCTTTTACACAACATGCCTGACACCTCTAGGAAAAAGAAAGAAGAAACAAAATAATGTAAAAAGAAACGAGGTGAAACATTTAGGACAAAAACTAACCTGAATACGACATATAACAACAGCACCGTTTTTCACAAAAAGCACCTTCTTTTTCATAGGTTTCCTAGTTTTAGGATCAATTTGCTGCATCAGCTCAATAATCTCACATTCCTCGACAACAGAATGAATGTGCAACACAGCCTTGTAACCAGCAGTGAAAATAGCCTAAAGTAGAAAACAAAATTCAGAGAAATAACCAACGAAGCCTAATAATTGATTGAATAAGAAAGATAATTTAGTTCCATACATTATCCAGCAATTCAAGGACATGCAATTGAGCGACAAACTCATTTACTGCTGGTATTGGTTTTTCTGCATAGAAAACAGCCGACATTAAACCCTTTATTAAAAGACATGCAAGAGTGAGTAAACAACAAAGAAAAACAAGTTACATGGCAAAGAGTACAGGTCAGTGGGGTTAAATAACATGAATTGAATGTGATCAGGTCAAAACTCATAATTATTTAGTGTGGATCAAAAGGCTCGAAATGAGATGAGTGCGACAACACATAACACACTTTACCCATGTAACATTATCATGTGAACGAAACACACATATAAAGAGCACCCATGCTAGACTGTTAGACATATTATTAGTGCCACTATAAGTGTTAACGTTGATCTTAGCAAGAAAACATACCGATGTTGGAAAGAACAAAGCCCGAAAGTATGTCTTCTTCTTCAATCCCAGATAATCGAACTCTTAGATTCTCACCAGGACCGGCACTCCTAACTTTGTCCTCATCACAATATATGGCAAGAACTTTCACCTGAACCTGCATGTACAATTTACAACTATGCCCTCTTAGAGATTGGTATTCAGAATTTATAAAAATAAAATAAAAAATAAATAAAAAGTCCATGTGAAAAGCACCTTGTTTGGCATAATGAGCAAATTATTGCCCTCACGTACACTACCAGATTCAACTTTCCCCATAACAACAGTACCCATGTCCTTGAACTTGTCAATAATCGGCATCCTGGTAATTATATATTCAGTTGGATAATACCTTCAATTCATTTCAAAGACATAAACAGTTTAAGAGAAACTAGTAATGGAAGTGATACCTAAATGGACCATTTGGATCTCGTGGAGGAACCTCAACAGCATCAAGGGCTTCAAAGAGGCATTGACCAGTCCACCATGGACATACATTTTTGTCCATTCTTGTTTGCAAGTTGGTACCATGAAGTCCAGATATCGGAAGAAACTGAATGTCTACAACCATTAAAGAGTAAAAAATATTACCAAATTTTCTTAACGATCTTATAACCACAAACATTATCCAAAAAATTGCAACTTTTATACAAATCCAATACATAAACCAAGGTCGTTGTTCCATGTTACTGTTAGGTATCACAATCAGAGTAGGTTCCAGCGGAAGCAAACAAACACACACAATCACACAAAAGAAAGAGTAGACACGAGAGAATTATAGTGGTTCGGTCTAGGTGACCTACGTCCACTCTGCAACTAGGGTTTATATTATTATTGTGCTCAAAGAATACAATTACATCAATGGGTCTATTTATAATGCTAGATTAGGGTTAGTAATTAAGGCAATAACTTAGGCTCCAAGAATTAACTAAATAACCCTAATTGCCTTAGGGCCGGCTGCCCTTGTTTCTGTTTGCAGCGAAAACAG
>BJCO01367440.1:0-13448 GCA_018326465.1 Flaveria floridana | reverse complement strand
AGTGGTTCTTGGTGTATCTCTGAATCTGGTGGATCGTGTAAACCAGTTGAGACAGAGGATGGGTCGCTGGTGGAATTTACCACGACTGGGTTGGAGCTCGGGGGATCTTCAACGGGCCCTTTCAAGTAATTGATGAGAAGGGGCCTCTGCAACTAGGGGATTTGGATTGAAATCTTAACTTGTTCTTTGGAATTGAAGGCTTGGAGGATTTCTGTTACTTGAAGATTACTGATGACAGGGTTGCTTTGTACTTAGATGGCTAGCTGGAGTATTCGCAAGGCCTTCAAGTGGGAGATTGTTAAGGTGTGAAGGTCTTTGGGCTTTCGGATGGAGTTATGGGCCTGGCCCATTGAAGCTTCTTAAAATCCTAATTATTCTTATATATAGAGCATGCCATTGTATTGTAATCTTGTCCCTTGAGCTTAATAAAATACATAGTTGCAGAGAGTGGACGTAGGTCATCTTGACCGAACCACTATAAATTCTCGTGTTCTTATTGTTTTCGTGTGCGTGCGTGTAATAATCTGTTTATTTCCGCTGCGTAAAGATACCTAACAAGAACAAGTAAATTTTAGTATGGATTGGAATGGGTCATGTCGATAACAAACTGTTTACAATATCATACCAATTATTTGCTTAATATAATGTGATTCAGAAGCTCCTGCTACTATAGTTTATTCACACTTAATTCTAGTGATAGTTTACTATTATCATCATTAGTAGTGGTGGTTGTTTTGGTTCTGTTAGCCACTTTTTATGTTACCTAGACTACTATATTGTATGTTGTATGTCGTATATTGTGCTATCACACCCCTGTCCCATTCAACTGTAATTACATTGTTTCTGAATTCATCAAACGGTTACATTATACCAAGCTAGGTCAAGAGATCTATCAGGTCGAGAGATCTATCTATCAAGCCTGCATGATCTCTATTGTCACTAGCATCAAAAGCCATTTCTTCAAAACTTACATCACATGGCATCTAGAATGTGTGCCTAAAATGTTTTATGGGTCAATCTGATGAGTGCGTAAATACGTGGTTTCGAAACCCTTTCGAAACATTTCTTACACAACTAGCATCATCAGATAAATATACACAAACAATACAGTGAACTCAAAAGCCCAACTAGCCAATCTACGTGCAGGCAGAATATATATATACCTTGTTTGTTTTGAGTTTACGTCGTCCATCCGTTCCCGAAATGTATTGCCCAATCTTTACCATAAGATGCTAGCAACCATTTGAAATAGACTTTTAAAGAATACATTTAGTTTTAAAAGGTTAAAGGATCATCTTAGGTGTTGTTTGGCAAGTGCTGAATCATTAAGTATTGAATGGTTAAGAGATCTGAATCATTAAGTGCTGAATCAATTTGTGTTGTTTGGTTAGACTTCTGAATAACTATGCAGAATTACTATTTTACCCATCTGAACCATTTTGTACTGAATGAAATGTATCTGTTTGGTAACAATTTTGAATAATAGCACTGAATGATAAATAATTATTAAATGAAATTACAAACATCATAAAAAAATACAAATTACACATTATCCATTCAAAATCTATGAAAACATACTAAAATCCAAAAGCAAATTAAGATGCAAGCGTACAATTTTATTCTTTATCATTTGATATTAGTTGAGTAGCTATCTCGTTACGCAAAGTATTCATGTACTCAACGCCTTGTGAACCCCATTCTATGTCGTGAACGAACTGCCCATCACTTTCCCCCATGTATTTTAGAAAATGTAGTATTCTCATCGAAGTCCATAAATAATTAATCATGAATATTGCATTTTCTTATAAAATTATGGACGACGAATCAAGCAATCACTATGTCTATAGAGACATTTGCTTTAAGATTGGGAATCTAGCCTTCAAAACACCATATGCACGCTCAATAACATTTCTGAGTTTTGCGTGAGCATGATTGAATCTTTCTTCCTTAGTTAACACACGTTGTCGTCGAAAATCAGCTAACCAATACCTAGTATTACGGTAGGGGTCATAAAACCACGAGTGTTGGTGTATGCGGCGCCACAAAGGTAATATTTTTATCTAAATATTAGTTTCAAAATTGTGAATAATAAAAAACAAATATTGAATTTAATAATAAAATATTAAAGAATTATTATAAACCTGGCGGGGGGAATGGAAAATCAGAAGATGGGTTAAATGCAACTTCTTTTTGAACTCGTGAATCATGTGCAATGCTCTCCCATCCGGCCCATACGAACGTGAATATCATATCAAAGTCATAAATTCCTAACACATTTTGAAAGCATTCACCTTTTCCTCTTCCCCTGTAACGAGTCTATTGATCAACAGGTACGACTGCATGTACTAGATTTCCATCTAATGCACCTATAGCTCCAGGAAATATTTGTTTTAGCTTTCTATGTCGTTCTGATGTATGTTCAATTGCATTAAAAGATTTAGGAACTATAACTTCTCTAGCAAAATTCATCATGGCATTTAGGACCTCATGGAAACATCTATGAATCGTTTCTATTGAGTGTTGAAACCTTCGTTTAACCATTCGAAAACGTTCATTATGCCCTAAGACAATAAAAAAACATAGCCAACTTTTCTTCAAATGTTATTGACCTACTACTTTGCAACCAATTCCTTTGTTTAAAATGGTTGCATAGTAGTACATATGCATCACGTGAAAGACGCATCATCTCATGACATTGTGTGGATGATCCATGCAATAGTTCTTGTGTGTATGCATGACCGGTCAATGTCAAATTTAAGTCTCTTATCCTTTCGCCTTTTCTTGTGTGTAACCAATACCAACAAAGGATCATAAAAACTATAGTCTCATCATCTGAATCCATAGTTTACCTGTCATAAAATTCTTAAACATAAGCATAACATTCAAGATATCCATCATAATATTCGAATAAACATCCTAAAAGATCCGAGAAACATCCTAAAATATCTAAACAAACATTCCAAATAAACATACAAATAAACATCCCAAAAGATCCAAATAAACATCCATAAAATCCCATTAAAACATCCACAAAATCCTACTGAAACAACCCAAACTTTGACCCTGCACTCTTAACCCAAGGCTCACAAACAGAAGGTGGAAATTTTAACCACACTTTCCTATAATCAGCACTTTCTCCAAAAAGCAAAACTGATGTTAGGTATCGTGCATCACCTTCCTCCCATCCCAAGGTACCTAACTTTTCCATACATGCATCCATATCATTAGAAATATTATGTTTGTCAATCAACATTTGTGCCACTTCCATTAGCTTTGAGTCTAGCGTTTACTTTGTTTTCACCTTCTTGTTTTTAGAGTCTTGAGACGAGGGTCCCCTTTTGTTTTTAGATCTAACGAATGACTCCTCACTAGCACCTTGTGTCGGGGATTCTGGTTGGGTGCAATCAATATCATCAAAAAGATTTATGTTTTGGTCAGATGCTTTCTCAGAAGGATGAGGAAGTATAGAAGATGGCCCCCAACTGTCAAAACCATGTGAAGTAGACCCCTCAAACAACTGAACACAGAGTTCCGGGTAAGCAAGTGGCGAACGTCTCAATACTTCTACATATTTGTTTGACTGTGTAAACAAATATTATAAAATACATTAAAAGTTCTAAACGTTCTACAAATTTAGATAAATATTATTTACAGTTAAGAAATACCTTCATCTATGTTTTCCAATCTTCTTCTGACAAGTTAAAAGTGTTTGTTAGAGGATTATAAACGTTGCCGGTTTTGCTTTCAAGCTTTGTTCAAGCTGAAAATTTCCCTTTGACATAATCATAGCGGTTCTTCATTTATCATTGATCGGCTATGAAATTGTGTTCTTGTTTCAACTTTTCTGCTACATTCTTCCATGATACTAGTTTAAGGCTACTACCTTCACGACCATGTAATGTCAATTCATGAATACATGCTTCAAGAAAAGTTTTTTCAACACCTTCTTGTTGCCAACTAATCCTACTCTTTTTTCCGCCATTTTTACAAACCTAATCACATTTAACAAATCTAAGCACATATGACAAACCTAAATATAACTTTCAAGTGAAAAGAACAAACTAGCGTGCAAATAACATATAGACCACACAGTCAAACAATATATATAATTACATTCAAGTGAAAAGAACAAGTTACAACATATATAATTAATTTAAGCTATATAATTAATTTAAGCAACTGTAGATGCAAAGTCAAACAAATATAGATCACAAATTCTTGTCAAACAAATATAGGTTGTACAGACAAAGAACAAGCAACAAATGTCCATCACAAATTCTCATCCAATGGAAGTAGCTTAGTTGAAGCTTATTCTTGACCTCATAATCGTTTTCAATTTCAAGGGTTTGGACTTCATTTTCATTATTTCAAAAGTCACCAACAAAAACAAATTCAAGCCACCAACACAAAACTGTAAACCTAGTTTGAATTAGAGGCTGTAATCGAGCATGTTAAGGGGCTATTGATAGAGATGGATTGACTTACGTGATAGTGAGAGTCGACGGCAAAGAACGTTGTTAATGTCGAAGAGAGTCGCCGGAAAGAGGGTTATTGATGTCGGAGAGAGTCACCGGAAAGAGGGTTGTTGATGTCGGAGAGAGTCGCCGGAAAGAGGGTTGTTGATGTCGGAGAGTGTCGCCGGAAAGAGGGTTGTTGATGTCGGAGAGAGTCGCCGGAAAGAGGGTTGGTGATGTTGGAGAGAGTCGCCGGAAAGAGGGTTGCTGATGTCGGAGAGAGTCGCCGGAAAGATGGTTGGTGATGTCGGAGAGAGTCGCCGGAAAGAGGGTTGTTGATGTCGGAGAGAGTCGCCGGAAAGAGGGTTGTTGATGTCGGAGAGAATCGCCGGAAAGAGGGTTCTTGATGTCGGAGAGAGTCGCTGGAAAGAGGGTTGTTGATGTCGGGGTGGGGGCAGCGATTAGTGATGTCGATGGAGGACGGCGGCGCAGGTAGATGGGATGGCGGTGCCGGGAAGGTGGTGATGCAGATGGGATAAAGGGTTGGGATGTAGATGGGATAAGGGGTTGGGATGCAGATAGGATAAGGGGTTGGGATGCAAATGGGATAAGAGGGTTGTTGATGTTTGAGGATGAATGTAAATTTTTTAGGTTAAAGGGTATAGATGGAAGATATTTCATTAAGCATCTTTTAGTAGCTAAATGGTTCAGTGCTGAATGGAACCATTCAGCACCTATTTTTTCTAACCAAACACTCTGAATGAGATGTGTTGAATGGTTAAGTGCTGAATGGAACCATTAAGAGTCTATCAAACAGCCCCTTAACCTGCATCTAATGAACTTCATAATATTTATAGTTTTAGGATTATTCTTCTTTAACACAAATACCTATATTCGAGGTATAACAGTGTTAATATTGGAAGATTTCTAACAAAAGCCCTATCCGGATCCGTTCCTAGGATTAAGGGTTTTATACCTTGGCAAATTGTTAATAGGGATTAGCTAAGAGTACATATCGTATCTATTATGGAAACCAATATGCTCCTCTATGGGTATCTCACTCATATTATTTAGGTTTTTCAATCTGTAATCCTATCCCGGGTGTCTAACCCGATTGTTATAGGTCGGTGTTCAACCTACAACAATTCCTTGTTAGCTTCTGCCCCGTGGTACTTTACCCACATACCCTTCGGGTTACCGATCTGACCTTCCCCTAACCTCGGAGAGAGGCAGAGAATATACCTCACCATCCACTTATCTATTGCTAGGTTGGCACTAATCTAAACTAAAGTAAACTAACCTGGGTTGTTTTAACATTCACAGAGCGTTAAAAGTCACATAGAGTTTGAATACCAAATGAATGCCAAAGTCCTCATTTATAGGTCATGTCTGGGTCAGTAGCAGGCCGCTAAGGTTTAGGTAATGGTCCTCCGGCCAATTATGGGTCGATTGTGATATTAGGACAATCATGGACCGCTAACACAACTCTTGACGGTTAACGATGGACTTTTGTAAGGTTTAATATAAAGGCTGATGCAACCAAAACAACCAAAGGCTTCCTGCATGCATGCACTTAGTACAAGATAGAAGTTGCTTCGGAAGATTTACACTATACTCGGGAAATAATTTCAGAAGATTTACACTATACTCAGGAAATAGTCTAAGTGTAAAATCTTCCGAAGCCAAAGACAAAATCTTTCGAAGCCAAAAGATGAAGTCTTCTGAAACTTCAAAGACAAAGTCTTCCGAAGCCAAATGAAGTGAAGACTGATTTCTTCCGAAGATAGAGGTGAACATGTTTTTCTCGGATGTACTTTTGCATAAAGTTGTCCCACTTTCCACTGTAACTCTGAAGACTCACCAACTAAACATGAGTTGGTGAAAAGATCAATGCTTTTGAAACTGTACATTGAGGTCTTGAGTCTACAACTTTCTACTTTATGTACTTTTATCTTTTTTGTAATATATTAGGATGTGATCTATGACATGTTATAGTCACTAGTCAAAAGACAATCTGTCTTTTGACTCTACATTGAGTTTGTTGTCTTTCAATGTTCCAACTGACTTTTCAAGTATAGCCGATTGTAGGATGTAGTATAAAGTATCTCAGCGTCTTGTATTCTATTTAACTTATGTATTGTAACTCTTGTAAGAGAACTTGAGATTAATATACAACATTTTTGAAAACTATATATATTGTTCTTGAGTTCTATCTTATTGTTACTTGTGTTCTTTGCATCTTGTTCTTAAATCTGGTTTCCTATTTGAACTATTAAATGTTCTAACACTCTTATTATTGTGAGACTGATTGTATTGACCATCCCTTAACCGGTCCTGCAACCTTTTCAGCTTCTTCTCATCAAGATACTTAGGTTTCATATATTATGGATTTTGTAACTCATTTTAGCTTGAGCTGTGCTTATCAGAAGTTTTAGTCTACTTTGGGTCAGATTTTTAGGGTTTTACATGTGCATGTAAAAAAATGTTTTTGGATCCGGCGGTCTCGACGGGACATCTCAAGATAGGGGAAATGTTTGTGCACCAATAACTATGTATATGTATGTATGTATGTATGTATGTATGTATGTATGTATGTATGTTAACACATGCTTGTTGGGATAACAAGGGTTGGTAATTATGAACCTAATGATCCTTTACTTTGATAATGACTTAAAGTCAGAAATTAATAACTCGTATTATTAACTTGTTGATTAAGGATGATCTATACCACATACATATCCATATACATTTGATGAATCATCAATTGCAAAGATCAAAGCTAATTTGTAACAACAATGGTGATAATCAAGCATACGTGAAAAGTCGACAACAATATACAAGGATCAAAGCTAACCAACAAGATGGTATGATGAGAAATTATAAAGATACTAAAGTGATTTTCCAGTAATATGACTTGATTCATAAAAAAAATTAGATTTTTATAAAGCCATGATGGTTCTAAAAATGTTTTATAAATCTTTGGCTAACTTCGTGTTCCCATCTTAGTTTGCACCTCTTTTATTAGACCCTTTTTGACACAGTTTCATGGATGGAAGTGGGGCTGACGTATCTAGTGATTACGCAAGAACGTATCCTTGATGACACTGAGACCTATCGATGATGAAAATTCTCGCAGCTTGTGCAACGAATTGGTCTTTTAAAATGGAACACTATTGTTATGAAGCTTTCAAGGGAATTAAATATGGTACATATGAACTTCGATCATTCATCCATAATGTTATCAACTTGATTACGTTTTCCATTGATTTTTCTTATGTTAACCATGAGAACCAATTATTAAAAACTATACAAGATCTTGTCAATACCATGTAAATTGATGAGATCAGGTAAATAACAATTTACGTTGGGAGTGACCTTCAAGATGTCATGGCAGAAACTACGGGTGACCAACCGGTTCTGACCGGCTGGAAGCGAACCGGAACCAAGAACTGATTAGTACAATATGAGAACCAGAACCACACCTTATGGTAGCATTATCAATTCGGTTATGTAACGAGTTAAGCGCTTAAGTTCTAAGATAGAATTGGTAAGGATACAAAACCGTTCATGCATGCAAAACAGGATTGGAATTTTGGCTACAGAATCGATAATCGATGCGTGGAAGATGTTTCAACCTCCTTTTTCATAACCTGGTTTGTTTCAACAAATTTATCGGTCTCAATAGATGTTGCGGCAATGAAGTCAACTATACATATCCATAAATCTATAATCTATGTCTATAAATTATAATAAATAAAGGTTTTGAGGTGTTACATGTTATCATTGTAGAGCCTCTAAATCTTCGGTTTCCTGCCTAAACATTTTCACTTATCAACAATAATTACTTCTTTTAAACTCCTTAAGTGATTAAATAGCATTTAAATTATTCCATATATCTTGTAATTTGAAGTATTGAACATTTAATGTTTAATAACTTTTGATTGACCAATACTTTCTTTAAGTATATTATTTCAAATTTAAATTTAACTAACTCATTATAATTCTTAAGATTTAGAGGTGTTAAACGTTTTAGCGTATAATTTTAGGCAAGTTATTTCTTATAATTCAATATTCTAATAAATTTATTTTCTGGTGTTATTTAATATTTTGATCAGTATCAACCTAATAAAACAAACTACTTCTTGTAATTCTTTTTAATTAGTAATAAATGTAGCATTTAGATTGATAATATCTTTCACAAAATCTAATAAAATTAACTCATCTGATCGCCGTGGCTCTCTAAAAGCAAAAAATAATGTATTAACATATAAGAAATTTTTTTTATTGTATGTTTTCTATAAACTAGCCTATGTATTACATAAGAATCTAACCTAGTGTATTAATATAGAGATTTGCAAAGAAAGTTAACAAATTTGGGCAAGTCAAAAAACTTATTACACAATTATCATATAGCAATTGAAATTTTTAAAAAATAGGCATTAAAAATCTATTACTTTATTATCTTATTATAGTTTAAATGTTAAGTAAATTCTAGTGGTTTTCACAAAGTTAATTAGGTTCAGAAACCAAAACCAAAATAGACAGAATGTAGGAACCAGAAATTGAACCTATAGTACGTTAACCGGTTCTTCGTCAGTTCGGTCTCCCAAGTTTGATAAGCTCTTCAACCCAAAAACTAGTTATAGCCCTAATAGAAACTAGTTGAAGCTTGATTCATACCTGAACCCTCTACTAGACGGAACAAGACCTTATCACTGTATAACTCTAAAAAGGCTTTTAGTAATGAATTATATTTAATGAAACACAATATCCACATGGTTTGGGAAAGATGACCTTTGTAAGGCCCCGATTCTGGGAGTCCTTACAATTCATCAATCATAACATAAAACATTATATGATCATTTTAATATAAAAAACATACTTCATTTATCTAATCTATAAATATGTTTGTCAAATTACAAAACAATTCTTGAATTAAAAACATTGACATTGTTCTTTTCAAACTAAACATCAATGCTGTAAAGGTGGATGTCAATTCATGAATGCCAAAGTAGCTTAATTCATATGTCATCCTCAACAATCATCATTACCTACCAACTAATATGCATACAAATTAAGCGTTGTTGAGTGAGTTCTAGAGAAAATATACTTTTAACTTCTTCTAATGAACACACATTCATCATTCATCACAGTCAAATTGACTTTCATAACATCCTTTATCATGTTCATTATCCTTCTTTTTTTCTTTATCATTCCTCTTTCATTATTGGGTTTGCATAATGCAAGAGCCCTAATATTTGGTTGGCACCAATTCCAACCCTTGGCAATAAACGTTTATCATGGTAGCTAACCCTTGACAGTTGAACCACACTGCAAGGCATACGGCCTACTCATGAATACAGGTTCATCTCATTCATTTGACTCACATGAGTGAAGTTCACCCATAGTGCTTGCAAGGCTTTTCATTCATCAATGGGCCTTGGTAATATTCTATATTCACGATCATTCTCTTTATTATTATACTTTATAAAATATCTTTTATATCATCACATAGCATGAAATATTAGATAACACCTTTATATAAGTCATACATATGAGAACTCATCTTCCAGACATATTCACATGGAAATACGGTCACCACTTAGTCAAACCCATAGTGGAAATTATTAAGTGTCCCCTAATGCATGTAATAGTAACTTAATGCTAGATTGAATGAGGACGAATCACTTAGCAGTGGCAAATGCGAGTGATAGTAACAAATGGTGGTGAATAATTAATGCAAGCACCCAATGCGGATGACAAACACTTGGTTAATGCGGAGCATAGTAGCCAACGCGGACGAGTAACAAATGCGGACAACCAATGTGGATGACCAACGATATGTGAATAAATATATATGTTAATAATACATATCTTTTTCCATTTTAAGCATTTTTAATTATAAATTCATCTTTATCGATACTTAATTGTGATTAATTTGGATTTTGTAGTTTGGATGGTTGCTTGGTAATCTAAAAAAAGACAAGAAATTCATGAAGATTTTAAAAGTTTAAAGTTTGTTATGGTCATAACTGATTCTATCATGACAATAACAAGCATCATGTCCTACTTTCCTGCATATTATGGCCATGACTAATTCTGTCCTGACCATAGCACGCATCAGACCCCCTTTTTAGCCTTTCTTCTTCCCAATTTCACTCAAGCTCCAAGAAGAAAAAGCCTAGTTTCTCTCCATATTTAAGCTTCATTTTAAAAGGAATTTCATAATATTAGAAGCCAAGATTGAAGATCAAGCACTCTAAGAAAGAATCTAACATCATAAAACTCATCTTATCTTGATTTGGTTTGATAATCTCTACATATAACCATATATCTCTTTAATTATTCAAGTTTTTTGGATGTTTTTGTATTTATTATGAGCTAGAATCTTTAGTTCACTTACACTAGATGAATCCTAATTAATTATTGATAATTTACATGTTATTTATGATGATGATTATGTTGATGACCTTAATAATGTTTTGAATGTTCCTTAATGATTATGTGTTTGTTTGACTTGAGTATATGTTTAATCTAGTATCTTGAATATTATGTTGGAAAACTATGTGTTAGGATATTTATTCATTGATATGTATATGTATATATGTGTATTTATAGTATTTAACTAGGAATGGTGGACGGGGATTGGAATATATATGATCGTTATTCAACCTGTATCCTTGTGTATATGCTTGGAAAAGCCATTACATTTGTTGTGAATTTAACTTATCATCATGTATATGTGATTTGATGTACTAATGTAAACTTGTAGTTCCTATATTCGTGGTATGATATTCATAAGTTGTAGGTGCAGGACCGGTTAAGGAATGGTAGATACAATCAGTCTCATAATGAGAAGAGTGTTAGAGCACTTAACAAATCAAATATGGATCCGGGTCTATATGAGAGATGCTTAGAACACAAGTAAGTAATGAGACAGAACAAGAACAAGATAAATATGATTTTCAAGAATGTTATATATTGCTCTCAAGTTTTATTACAAGTGTTACCAAAGCATAAAAAGAAATACAAGAACCTGAGATACTTTATGCTACATTCTACAACCGGCTATACTTTAAAAACCAGCTGGAAACACTAATCTAGACAACAAGACCAATGTACAGTCAAAAGGCAGATTATCTTTTAACTATGGCATGTCATAGCTCACATCCTAACATATTACAAAAAGGATAAAAAGTACAAAGTAGAAAGTTACAGACTCCAAACCATAATCTACAATTCACTAAAGCATGAACCTTTTCACCAACTTGTATAAGTTGGTGAGTTTTCAGAGTTGTAGCGGAAAATTAGCCAGCTTTATGGAAAAGTTGATCAGAGAAAGCATGTCTTCTCTGTCTTTGGAAGAAATCAGTCTTCAGTCTTTAGATTCAGAAGACTTTGTCCTTGAAGATTTGGAAGACTTCATCTTTGGCTTTGGAAGATTTGGTCTTTGGATTCAGAAGATTTTACAATTAGAATATTTTTCTCTGAAGTGTGTAAAACTTTCGAAGTAACTTCTACTCTGCAAAGGATTACGTGATTAAATAACCTTGATAGGAGTTTAGTCAATATTTATATTCAACATAACTGTATCATTGAATCTTCATGAAATGACTTTAGGTGGTTACTGTATTAACATCACTTTAACTTTCCTAAGAGTCATATGATTAGGTAGCCTTGATGTGGGTTTAATATATTTTTGTGTTACACGTGTATAGAATGTTCTCATTATAAATTGATGTATGTTGTTATTATTTGGCTAGGAGGATTCAAAGTCTAAGTGAACAAAACCTTTGCTTGATTATCTTTCTTGATTTCTATTTATACTTATTTATTCGTCTATTTAGTTTAAAATGAAAAATATACCAAAATTTTCTATATTTATCGGTTGAATAATAACAAAGGTTTCCTATCAGTAGGTACCGTATCCTTGGATCGATACTTAGTTCTTGTCAAAGCTATGCTATGTATACAATAGGTACACTTGCATATTTGTGTGTGGTTTAATTATAAGGTAAAATTCATTTTTATAAATTTGAAACCAAATGGTGTGTAAAATCATTATTAAAAATATATACATCACACACATTAACCAACACTTGGTCAATACAGTTTGTTGGGACAAAGATGGATGATGGGACCAATGCGGGTGAACTTGTGTTGGCTAAGTGCTGGATCAATGCGGGTAGCATCGAATGCAGGTGACAGTGATGTAATGCAGCTGAGTGATACTAATGAAGGGTAATAGTGATGCAATCCAGCTTAGGGAAACTAATGCAGGTAACAGTGATGCAATGCAACTAAGGGAGACTTATGCGAGTGAGTAAAACCTTTTGCTTAATTCATCTTTGGTGTTTCTGTACCATAACCAAGTCATACATATCTTAATCATTAATAAACCTCATATAGCTAGGATTCATCACTAGAACACACCATGCATAAAATAATAATCATAAATCGAGTTAATAACATGATATTTACATAAAAATGTCATTTTTATCAGAGAAAACATAAATTTTAACAAGAATTTATCCTACGAGTATGCACGTCAGGCCCAAAAGTATAGAAAGCATGTAAATAAGGAGATCTAGACCTCGCCTTTTAAAGCCTTCGAGCAAACCCTAGAACCAAGAACAAAACTTGAGATCTACACACATGCATACGTAAATGTACAAACTTTACTCATAGAAATACTTTGTTATCATCATTAGAGCTTAGATGTAGCCTACATATATGAAAAAAGTATTATAAAAGTCACATCTTTAATGATATCTTTGACTTTCTCTCTCTAACTGTGAGTTTCGTTCTCGAAACCTGTTGGTACACATGTCCCCAGTTCTAGTCTAGTGAGCTTAAATGTAATAGACTTTCATCTTGTAACACATATGTAATGTTTGATCAATATAATGAGAAACTCTTCTATATATGTTTGTTGGTTATTAAATGTTATATCTATTTATATTATTTATTGTTACACGCATATATGACCAAGTT
>BJCO01367439.1:0-12414 GCA_018326465.1 Flaveria floridana | reverse complement strand
TCCTAAACACATCGCCACCGCCACTCGCCGCCTGTTTCACGCACATTCGGCCACCGTCACCGGACCGTTGCTGGTGGTTATGTTATTCAACTCCGGTCATATAGTTCCTCACCTCCGTTGTAATCATCTCTTGCATCACAGACAAAAACTCTGGAGTAAATGGCGTGAAAGCCTTCTCCGGTTGATCGATCGACGGCACCGGATCTCGTGATACTTTAAGCTGATGCATCGCCGATGAAATCGCCATCGAAATCGAAGACATCAGGTCTGCGTTGTGGCTAGGATTTGAAATCGCCATCGGAATCGAAGACATCGAAATCGCCATTAGGGTTTCTTCTCCCACAGTGAAATTCCCAATATACCCTTACTGTTCATACTGTTCATTTACTGTTCATTGAAGTTGGTTTTTAAATATATAGGGTAATGTAATATCATAAACTATAAGCGAGGTTCACAATAACTTTATATTTATATTCGTTTTAGAGACTTTAAAAAACTACGTTGTACATACTGTGAATGTGCCCTTACAACTTACAAGCTATGAAATTCGATGGCTTTTTAAAATTTGAATCTGATGGCTTTTCATTTTTTCAACATTTGAACCCCATTCTCAATGAATATTGATAATTTTGTCTTTTTCATTACCAATAAATGCTGGAATTTATCATACAGCTCGTTGTCTTTCTATTACTCAAGCATAACTTCAAATTAAAAAAAAAACTCCAAAATAATATAAAAATTACCTTGGATATATAGGGTTTATTGATTGAATGATAAGTGAGATTTATATAGGGTTTATTGATTTAAAGATAAGTGAGATTGTTTTTTTTCTTTCTCAAATGTTTGTTTAACTGTATGAAAAATGTTCAACTCCTATGACTACATAAATTGTTAAATAAACGAGACAGCATGTAAGTCATTCATCTAGACACTTTTAATATTTGTGTATAAAATAATGAATTTAGAATTTTCACCTTAAATTAAGAGAAACGTATAATATAATGCATACTTGTGTTCATTGATTTACCTGGTTTTTTCCTCTTTCGTCACATATGGTATTTTTTTTTATAAAGTATGAACAAGTGTTAATGTGAAATCTCGTGATTTTGTACCTACATTGGTTTCGTATTGAACTCGTTGCTAAAATTAGTTTCACAATCAATTTGTGGATTTTACATGTACAGAACTTTGTTACTTCTTTTTAAAATTCAATAGAATTTATATTCCTGAATTAAACAACTTAAAGATGTAAACAAATATTGCTGAACAATGCAACCACCATATCGTTTGTTTATTTATGGTAAAAGGCAGTTACATTATTGCAGAATAAATGGAAAATTAATGATTGTTTTAATGTTAAACTAGTTTGGTATGAAAACGAGAGGTTATTTAATTTTGTGACTTCATATATATTTTAATGTAGCTTTTTATTTGTTCTAATTTGGTAAGTGGCTTTAACTCAGTTTAAATAATATTATAATTTTAGTATTGTTATAGTTCATCAGGAATTCATTAAATAGTATTTATTGTTTCACATGATCATACCACTAACGAGAGAAGGAAAAAACTAAAAAATTGTGATATATAATATTTAAAACTTCCATGAACGAATAAGGGTGTGAAACTGTGAAAATCCTATTTGAATAAATGAATAACAAAACAACGGAGACTTTATTCATAAATCCTCATGAAATTCAAAAAACGCGGTAGCAAGTGAATTTAATTGCAAAGTATAGTACTTTCCAATTAAGTGTCTATGGATTCCAATCCTGTAAAATAGTTGTGGTTGTTTTAGGAGTAGAGTAAGAGTAAGGTGACTTAAGAGCATTCACAGTGCAATTCATAAAAATATGTGCGTGTATTTTTTAGTATTAAATGAAATGGTTTTAAAAGATTGTGAGTAAATAAGAGAGAAAATATTACTGTTGATCGGTATATTTGAGAAATCACATTTCAATCCCTACAAATTTTTTTAATATTTTAAAAAATGATTGTGAGTGTATAAGAGAGAAAAAAAAGAATGATAAGGGTATAAAAATTATTTAATTGAAAAGTAAATAGAGAAAATAGTGAATTTTAGTATAATTATATGGATAAAGATAGAGAATCCACTATGAATGCTCTTAGTCGGTTTAAAAGAAAATTAAATAAATAAAAATCATGGGATTTTCCCCGAATATATTTGAAAAGTTCTCCTTTGTAATGGGACGAATGGCTTCAATTCTCAAATTCAAAAACATGGTTTGGACCGAACCTAGCAGGCTCGGGTTAAGCACGGCCCAGAAGAGCGTCTTATGTGGGCCCACCTCATTAACTTTCTATTAATGAATGCATCCTTTTCAATTTTTGTAAAAAATAATAATAATAATAATATAAAATCACTCTGGGAATAAAGGAAAAAGAAGACTAGTAGATCGTTTTTTATGAGAACTAGTCACAAGTAAAGTTACGGAACCTGTTAATACCTTACTAATAGTAAAGTTAAACAATTACAACTTGCATTGAACACGTAGTATTCAAGAGGTTATGACGTAAAACAATTGAAAACATAATTCAATCCTAAAAGTTTCACCAGCAAGAAATCATGTGTTTACAACTTCACCATGCCTTGAAGTAAGATTAGTTGATTGAACCTCTCAAATGTTTGTTTTGACTAGATGAAAAATGTTTAACGCCTTAAAATTGCATAAAGAGTTACAAGATTAGTTGATTGAACCTCTCAAATGTTTGTTTTGACTAGATGAAAAATGTTTAACGCCTTAAAATTGCATAAAGAGTTACAAGATTAGTTGATTGAACCTCTCAAATGTTTGTTTTGACTAGATGAAAAATGTTTAACGCCTTAAAATTGCATAAAGAGTTACAAGATTAGTTGATTGAACCTCTCAAATGTTTGTTTTGACTAGATGAAAAATGTTTAACGCCTTAAAATTGCATAAAGAGTTACAAGATTAGTTGATTGAACCTCTCAAATGTTTGTTTTGACTAGATGAAAAATGTTTAACGCCTTAAAATTGCATAAAGAGTTACAAGATTAGTTGATTGAACCTCTCAAATGTTTGTTTTGACTAGATGAAAAATGTTTAACGCCTTAAAATTGCATAAAGAGTTACAAGATTAGTTGATTGAACCTCTCAAATGTTTGTTTTGACTAGATGAAAAATGTTTAACGCCTTAAAATTGCATAAAGAGTTACATATTATGACGGAAATAATTGAAATGATAAGCAAAGACTTGAAGGTACAAGTCATCCATAATTTCTTTCGTTATTACATAAGATTAATATTCATATGTAAATCATGGATTTATTTTCATCATAAATTATTTTTAAAATTATATTTTTAATTTTCTTTGACATAATTGTGACTTTCATGTTAAATTTAATGGAAACTTTTGCCTGAAAATTTAGTTTTAATCCGATATTGATAAACAACACACCCATCTCTTATGTTTTGTTTATTTATGGTAACAAACAACTATATTATTGAAAAAAAAACTGAAAAGTAATGCTTGTTTTTAATGTGGAAATAGTTGGTATGATCAGAAAAATAAAGCAAAGTGAATAAAAAATATATATAAAACTGTCATGAGTTGGTAAAAATATGAAAACCCTATTAAAATATGTACTGTTTACGTAAGTATTAAACTTTTTCTATTAATGTCTTTTGCATATCAAAACCATTCATACATGTATGCGATTTTATTCTCCACTGACGGAAATGATGACCAAATTAACACTGAAAAAATCAAGTCCCCTTTAGGGACGTCGATAAAATTAAAACAATACACAAAATACCAGGTTGATTTTGCTCAAATGTACACATAAGTCAAGAAATGCTAAAAACAAAAATAAGACAAATTAAATTTTAATAATTAAAACTATTACAGCTATTACGGTGTGTATTATTTATTGATCAGTACTATTAATTTGACTGATAATAATCTTAATTTTTACTTTTGTTACTAACAATAGTCTCATACCATAATTATTAAATATTTACACTTGATTTGCACTCAATTTCATTAACAGTAATGATTATGAATTAGATGAAAAAACATACAAGCTAAATCGAGTCTAAAATAAATACAAACTGAGTGCAAATGTATGATAATTATACTGCTGGGATTATCATTGGTAACAAAAGTGAAAGTTTAAATTATTATCTGTCTAACTAGGTATGGATTATTATCGACAATTAGTAATAATTTGGATTATTAAAATTCAATTTCGCTAAAAATAAAAATAAAAATATGTTTTGGGCCGAACCTAGCAGGCTCATGGTGGAGCAGGGCCCAGAAGAATGTTTTTCACTCTATTGTGGGCCCAATTTTCTGTAACAAAGAACTAAAAAAACTCGAGAAGTGTGAAAGCCTGACAGCATGTATACGAAGCTTATCATATAACATCAGAATCTTTTTGTTTAAAGAATTGCAGTACAAGTTAAGCGGTCCCTCAACTACGTAGAATTTTGTATAAGATTGTGTTGAAAGTAACTTTTTTTTACTACTTTAATGTGTTAATCAAATTTAAGGATACGTATAATCACCAGTTACATCCATTATATAAATTAGGTCTGGTAATGTCTAATATGTTTATAACATGATTAAATATGTTTAATCAAAAAATATCTTATAAATTTTTTCATTTTAAAAATAAATAAAATTAGAAGGCAAGACTTTATTATTTCTTATTTTTGGTATGTAAAAACATTTAAAAAAATATAAGCATAAAGATAGAGGTAGTCAGGTAGTTAAAGAAATTGTTTTCGTGTTTGATACTTGTGTTACTCGTGTCAACTTTAACCTGTTAAACACGATAAGACCTGTTTTAACAGACATAATATAAATGTGTTGACGTGCATGGTGGCGAAGTCAAGACTTTTTAACCCGTGATAGCAATTATACAAATGTTAAAAGGGGACATAGAGTTCTAGATGTTGAATCAAATAAAGTAAAACATATACATATACCGGTGAAATAAAATAAGAAAGTTACCAATCTTTTGGAAACTAAATTAGTTAAATAATAAAGTTAAAAATTAAATAAAAACAAAAAATTACTTTATGTAATACTTTCGTTATATATGTTAGGGTATTACTATCGATGCGATGCCTTTTATTATTGCATCAAACGATGTGATTTAGTGTTTTTTTTTTTTTGAAGGCGATGTGATTTAGTTAATATATAATTTTGTTTTTAATAACTTTTACTATATTACGTTTTATAGAGAACTTTAGCTATATTGCTACAATTGTCTCCTCCACTACATTGTAGCTGTCGGCTATTATACTTCCAATCTTAACTATATGATGGTCAAACTATAAAAAAAACAATAAATGAGTATGGTAGATATTGATATTAATAGAAAATTTTATCGCTCCGTTGATTTTTGTCAGTGAATATGGTAAATTCAATGAGTCAAACATGTTGTATAATGAGGTAAAGCAACTAAAAAAAATACAATAATAAATCTTAATTGATAAACATAAAAAGAAGATAATAGTATAATTTTCTAGTAAATGATTTTAAAAAATTATATGCATATCAAAACATATAATTCCTGGGTAGGTTTATTTTATGTACATCAATACAATTTAAAATTTGAGTCCTTTGAGCCATTTATTTTATTTTTTATTTTTCATTTGATTCGATAGAAAAACATACTCAAATTAACTTATTTGTAAAAGAATTATTACGAAAGATGACAAAACCGATATTAAAGATGAATAGCAACCAATTTTGGTAAATACCCAAACTTTAAATCTCACACGTACTATAATAGCACCTATTAAATTTTAATAACCTTTTTAGGTTTGTTAGATATAGTGGAAAGGAATTAAGGTCATTTATAAAATGTATATATTGTACGTGTATGCTACTAGCCATTTTATATATACTTGTATAGTATGCAATTCATAATACACATGGTGATTATGTATATAGCAATTTAAGTTGTATGATGTCTTCTTCTTTTATTTATTTAATTAGAAATACACATTTTGTAGAGTTATTGACAAAGTTTATGAATATAACAAAAATTTCACCTTTTTGTTTGCTAACTTTGAGGGAGATATTTGGTAGCAACGACACAGATAAGCATTTGTGTCCTTATAATGAAGTTCTCGAATTCGAATTCAATTTTCATTAGTTTTATGTCTTTAAAACCCTTAAATAGTTGTATCCAGCATAAGTTGTGTTTTACTCGATCAGAAACGGACTTCATAAGCTTCTCACGGTTTAAAAAGATAGTATTGTGATAGCATTTATTTTTGTGCAGAAATGTAAAAGAAACTTTTTATTAATCTTAAATGCCCAACATGATTTGTCGCCACCATGATGATGTACCAATCCTTTTTGAGTTGTCCTAAAGGCTACCATTCATTTGGTATTTTTTTATCACTTGGAAAGTAACTGACTAATTAACTAATAGTTCCTTTTAAGTTTGCTCCATCTCACCAATAATACTTTAATCTCAAGTATGCCTTTTGTCACGTGTCAAACGCTTAAACTAAGGGTCCGCTTAAAAAAGATGTTTGGATCGTTTGGTTCTTGAAGATGAACTAAGTTTGTCTTACCGTAGCGCGTTAACGATCAAGATGCAGTATGCATCATGAGTGTGTACTCTTCTCAGGCATCACACTGGTCGGGGTTGAAGTCACTTTATAAAGAATTCAAGACATGATGAAATCCATAAAAACCTAGACATTGTTGTTAAAAAGATAATAATAAAGTTACCCAACTCATGATAATGCTAAAACGTCATTAACTATCCTAATATTTTCGGAGATATTAATCTATAAAAACCTAGACATTGTTGTTAAAAAAATATAATAATGGGTGACAAATAAACTTACACATAAGTGATGAATAAACTAATAAGACCCATAATAAATAATAAACTCAGTGAATATATTATGTCACATTATCTTGGTTCATGAATGGAGTTATTATTAATAATTTTATTATGCCTAACTACAAATGGGGTATCATGATAAAGCGAATGACATGAGCTTTATTGAAGATAATAAAATGGTCCAATAAACCCCTCATCCTAAAGCCTGTCTTGTGGGGTTTTACTTGCTCCTCACCAAGGAACTTGATTCTTTTCATCTGGCACCTCTATCATGGTTTATTAGTTATGAAAGTTTTAAGGGTATGGTTCCCTATGAGACCAATTATATGAAAAAAGGCGTTGTGCCGACAAATAGCGACAATTAATATGAAAATCGGATAGATTAAGATGATAAAGTATCAACATTTCAATAGAAGAAAAGACATCTAATCTAATCTATTGTATGTTAAGGCACCAAAGGTCATAAAGCTGATTAGATCCCTCAAGGGTACTTTTTTTTGAACGGCTAAATTGGAATCACTCACGGATCTCTGGAGTATCATCGTGCCACCAGTGTTACCACGCGATCATATTCCATCACCAAGTCACCAATTCAGGAGGAAGCTCATAATTATGAGAAAACCCCCCCCTTTGTGAGATTCGAACCCATGACCTAATAGTCTCTAAGTCTTATTCCACCACTAAAATGAAGCTGGGCTATAATGCCTTTGGCCCCTCAAGGGTACTAGTTCCCTTTGGGCACCTGCCTTTGAAGATGGATGGATTTCTGTGTCTAAGTAATTTAGTCCCTCTTTTAATTGGACCTCTTAGACTACTTTAATGGCTAAATTCACTAGGCCCCTTGTCCTTTATGATGGGCTGGTGACCATAGTATAGTCACATATGATATACCCTAAAGGCTAGAGGTGGTAATTTAAAATGTGGCTTGTAAAAAAACACCATGTACGAGTCGTATAGCCTAATATCAACTTATAAAGTTTTCCCTGTCATAAAAGCTAATCATGTCCTTTTATTATTCATATAGTCCAAAACTATATGACTCCTATATGTGCATATGATTCATTAGTCCTTCGTATGGAACCTATATGACTCGTTTAGGTGCACACGACCAAACATTTAATGCCACTAAGACTCAAACAAATCATATAGACCTATACAACTCATATGTTGTAAGTTCAAAGATCCTAAACTCATGTATAGATTACCAGGGGCTTTCAAAACAATTTACATTACATGGGCCATTTTGGAGATTTAAGTCATGTTTTTTAATGGTTCGAGTGAATTAAGTCTATAGATTTAACCACAAAGAAAGTAACACCATCATGATCATATTTAAATGCAAAAAAGTTCAGATTATTATTGTACGTAATAATATAGTACTTGTTGTGATAATACAACACTGTAATCATATTTGACACATTTATTTTATACGTTATGATAAAAAAGAAAGCAAAATGAATTGTTTATCGATAACTACAACATGATTCAACCCCTGTGTGAAATTAACTCACGACCCATCACCTGACGAGTCTAAAGAAGTTAAAAATCATATAAAATGCATTCAGATGCATGAAACATTCTAAATCATTCTATCACAATTCACAATAAGTAAAAGTTACTATTGTAGTTTTATAGTTTAGTAATCAAATTTAAGTATTTAACGCAAAAATTATAGTATTATTGTTTAGCAATCATATTTAGGTATTTAACACATAATGTAGTATTATGGTTGGGTAATCATAATTAGGTATTTAACACATTAATTGTAGTATTATGGTCTAGTGATCATATTTAAGTATATAACACATTAATTGTAGTACTATTGTTTAGTAATCATATATAGGTATTTAACACATAAATTGTAGTATTATAGTTTAGTAATCAGTATTTAACATATTAATATTTTTTTAAACTACTTTAAACTAAATAATTTACATCTGTGATTACATCATGTATGAGTTTGAATTTATAACCTCCCCTCTAAAAACCCCTACCAAGTGAGCTAAGCTCAAATTGGCTCAGATTAATTATTTATAAAATTTAAGAAAAGAAAAATAATGACAACAGTAAAGTGTTTAAAGGTCATCCAACATTACTTGACCCATTATTACCGGTACTAGAAAATTACTTATTTTTCGACATGTTTTCCAACCCATCTATTTAACCAATGTTCGTCTAACATTACTTGACCCGTTATTACCGGTACTAGAAAATTACTTATTTTTTGACATGTTTCCAAACCATCTATCTTAACCATCACTATCGTACTTGACAAAACAATCAGTTGATAGACTCTGACACATCAAACTCCAACATTGAAGGACCAAATCTTAGAACTTTGTCGTGCAATAATCATGATTCCCACTTACTCTATCATCTTCAACTTTTAAGCACATCAAGCAGCAGACCATTCAAAAGCAATTGGTAGTCACCAATTGTTTGTTGTTCTGCAGTACAAAACTGAACATACAAAAGTTAAAGTTAGTTATCTCAACAGGAAACCACTTTTAACATCACATGTGTTGATCCACCACACAAAAAATCCTACCTTACAGATAATATTATCAGTACGCAACTCATAAAAAGCTTGTGACGCGTTAAATTATATTAGACGCCCTAGAGTAGGTTCTGATTTCAATTTCCCCAAATTGTTATTAGTTTTAATTTTCAATTTGTTTCTGTTTTTTCTTTTTGTGAATTGTGTGAAATCCATATTACATATATTATAAAAAATAAACATACCCAGTAAATCCCACTCAAGAGCAGGGTCTGGGAGGGGTAGATGGTGACGAGTCTTTCTCTATTTTGGGAGATAGAGAGACCGCTTCCGAAGAGACATATTACATATATTATAAATTGTATAAATCTCAAATGTTTACGCTAGTATAGATCTCAAACGGCTCTACGAGAATAGTATAGTTTGTTGGTGGTTGTTCACTTGTTCTGCATGACTGCATATCAGCATATGAATTTATATCTTAAATAGATGACAAAAAATCTGATGTAACATGTTCTGGAAAGTAAAAAATTGATATGAGCATTGTTGCACAAGTAAAATGAACATGTATTATGCTTCTTTTCACTGAATCTTATTGTTCTTAAAGTGTTTGTCTAAATTACTTGAAAAGTTGAAAGTTATCTCTCCTCCATGTTAATCTAGTCTTCTTAAGTATTGACCAGGGTTACAATTTAGGTATAACTAGAAATCAAGCCTGGACGATGGGACGTGTTTGCGAACCTTGTACGCGCGTTGTGATGGTAAAGTTAACGTGGTTAAGTATATAAATTAAACGTATGAAGTCACGGTGACCCGGTTCTATAGATGGAAACATAGGTATAAAACAACTATATAATGGTATTGATGTTCTTCGGTCAGTATCGGATTCGTTATTCATGACACCAACACGTTACCATGTCCGTAGATATGACATATAATATTTAAAAACACACTTTAGTTTAAACACAAGTCTATTTAACAAATTTATATAGAGACGTCCATAAAAAAAATAAACACTGCCACAAAGTGTTTTTTTCTAGTTAACGAACGAGAGTTTTAAAAGTAATATTAAATTAGTAAAAAATTTAACAGGTTAAAGACGCATAATCTTATTTTTTTTTCATTTCATCCCTTCTTCCATCTTTAGTCATCAACATCACCCACTCACCCACCACAACAACCACCACCGGCTACTAAAATCGATCGTCACCGGCTACTAAGATCATTCGTCAACGGCCACCAAGATCATTCATCACCAATGACCGCCACCCACCACCACCGCCAACCATCGGCCATCACCACCACCGCCTCCAACCACCGGGCACCAGTTGCCGCCAACCACCGGCTACCACAGCTGCCAGAAACCACCACCGCTAAAATCCACCGGCCACCACCACTGCCGGAAACCACCACCAGCCACCACCATCACCCTCCATCACCACCATAATCACTTTTATAATTTATTCATTCGTTTTTTCATACCTAACAAACAACACAAAGTAATGATTCATGAATTCCTAAATGGTGACCAAACAAAACAATGTGATATAATTATTCATTTTATTATCTCATTCATTCTATTCTCTCATTCATTCTATTATTTCGTCCACTTCATTACCCCAAACCAAACAAATCCTAAGTCTATTAAAAAATCAATAATTCCAACCACTATTATTATAAACATCCCACTTCTTCTTGACAACATGCTTAAAACATACCTCAACGTATTAAGAAAGCTCAGCTTTTAAGAATCATTTTAGCATTTACGTTTTCGATTATCGTATGTCATGTTTCAATGTATTTCACCACGTGTCAAACACGATTAATTAATATTATTCAAGGGAAAAAAAATTTAAGGCATAGTATTACCCCAATAGATTCATCAGATAGCAGCGACAACAAAAGCAATATATTTATGTAAGCTCTTACGTATTAAAATTGGAATATAACTAGTGTTAAGCCTCGTGTTGCGACGGGGGCGTAAAACCATACCAAGTAATACCAATGTCACACCACCGTTAGCGATCAACAACACCGAAAAAGCTCTCGTGTTAAAAAATATAATAAAAACGAAAAAGTAAAACTGAATAGAAGGTCGACGTAAAAACATTTAACCACACACATGAAACGTAAAACATTAAAAACAATAACAAATTCGATCTAGGATACGCACGTTGCGGCGCAACCGTTAAACGGGGAAAAATAGGCATAATGTTGAATCACACGCACTGACGCGCAAGTTAGTGCACCGTGTTAACTCTAAAAATTTAAACCGAAATATAAGACGAAAAATTTATAAAAGATGAAAAGTAAAGAGTATTAAAGTTGAAAGTGAAAACTTATATGGGTTATATAGTAAAAGATGTAAAAGAATTGGGTTTAATATAAATATCTAAAAGAAAGAAAAAAAAAAGAAAAGCAAAAATGCACAACCTTTAATGCTTATTGTACCACAATTGATGCATGTTTAAGTTGATAATTAGTAATATTTAAATTTCTTAATCCTAATCTTAACCTAAACCCTGAAATCACATATGCAAAGCTCATGAGCTACTTGAAGCCCACCTACTAAAGCCTTGAAACTATCTCAAACGCTGCCGATACAAAGCAATTGTTTCTAGGCCTGTAAATTAACCGAACGTTCATGAACTGTTCGGCAGGAAGTTCGTTTATGTTCGTTTATTTAGAAAATGAACGAACATGAACAAAAAAATCGTGTTCGTTTAATTTAACGAACAAACATGAACACATGCTTTGTTCGTTCGTTTACGTTCATGAACGTTCGTTTATGTCCGTTCATATATGTTCATTCATTTACGTTTATTTATGTTTGTTCATTTATGTTTGTTTATTTATATATATTAAGATGTTAATAAAAGGGTATTAGGTGTTAACATTTGAAACATAGGTGTATTAAGTTATGCTAAAAACTTATAAGTTTAGTGAGAATTTAATTTCCACTAATACACCTAAAAATTTCAAAATGATCATTTAAGGTTTTTTCTGTTTAGTTTTGTTTGTTTATTATTGTTCATTTATGTTCATTTATTATTGTTCATTTGTG
>BJCO01367438.1:0-16679 GCA_018326465.1 Flaveria floridana | reverse complement strand
AAATTGTTTCTTGAAAGGTTAAACGTGTTGAACGATCAAAACAATGAAATTATCAATTACCGTTGCAACCGGAGACTAAGGAACTAACAATCTGTTTGGGACTGAAAAGTAAGTAAATTAAGTGTTTAATTGAAGTTTGTAACAAGTAGAATCTGGATACAAAAGTGTTTTTATATATTCGGGATGTTAACGAACTTGTATTGGAATTTGAGACGCAAAGGAACAAAATTAACAAACTGGACAGCTTGCTGTCAGAAATTTGGGTCACCTTGCACACATCATAACTTGGTCAAAATACACCCAATTGGTACAAAATATGGGTCTAAAATGTAGCTCTATGAGTCCTCTAACTAACCCAAGTGATCTCGTGTCGTTTCGACACCGTTTGTTCCTCCAAATGTAGCAAACAAAACAGAAGGTCAAAACTGACGAATCTGGGCAGCAGATTAGCTTGTATTCGTCGAGCCATAACTTCCTCATATTTTATCAAATGAACATGATTCTTTTCTTGGATTTTAATTTAAAGTCTCTTATTTTATATGACACTTTTTACGCAATGATTCGTTATCGCTTCAATCTCCAAACAGCCTATACAAGACTAATGCGCAATCAGATATGTAAGCTGAATTATCTTGGTAAACTTCAAAGTATGGGTTGGGACTAAATAATCAAAATTAAGACAAGTTTTGCATATAAATTGATTAAATGTCTTTACAAAAGAACTAAACTAAAATATGTGACAATGGAAAACCTTGATTAGCGTTAAGGGCTGGACTAAAGGGATTACACCCATGATTGGTCATTTTATGCTATGGTAACCCTTTTTGTATATTGTACTTTTAGTGCTTGCTCTTTGTTTTGTGAGTTTTGGACTTTGGGAATTTGCTATTCCGAGGTGAGTTTCACTCCCCCTTTTTAATATATTTTCTTGGGGGAAAAGCTTGTTCAAATGTTTTGTTCTATGCCGTAGAGTTCTTACAAATGTGCTATCTATACTTGGACTGTATGTGGACTGTACTGTCATGGAGAGGTATTGTTAGTACTAACGGGCTGACACCCCACCCTTGTTGTTGGTATGCTAGCTAAGACCAACTTGGCCTTGTGCGAGCCCTTGGGTGAATATAATCCGGTTGTGGACATGGGCATGACTATTGATTTGTATGGATTCTATGGCTACTATGTTCTCTTACTCACACACTCTCTTTCTGTTTTACATAAATACACGGCATGTCTTGTACTTTAAACCTGTGAACTCACCAACGTATGTTGACCTTTATGAGCATGTCTTTTCAGGTAACAATGCATAGGTGGAATGGATGTGGGCTTAAATGGGACCACTCTCTTGGGAGCATTGGACTACTTTTGGACTTTTATTTAGACTTGTTTGATTATGGTCTTTTGGATTATTTAGGACTGGATGTTGATGATGTGTTTTGATGAGTTTTGGATTGTTGTCGCGTTTGGAATGTTTATTCCATTGGGACTTTTAATGGGCATATTGCATTTTGGTTATTCGTAATGGAGTGACTGATCTTGACACTTGTTCGTATGTGTCGGGTGTCGTCATGACCCATTTACGGAGAATGCCTTATAGTGATTCTCTTAGACCACCAATGTGTTATGACGATCCCGTTCGTCGCGCTCTCGTGTTTCCGCTATCAGCGGGGGTGTGACATCTCGATTCCATAAAATATGTGTGTGACCATAGTTAATTGACATTTTTTTGTTATCTTCATCCAAATCTTTCTCATGAGAGTTTTTGGTATTTAACGTTGCATCAAGATCATTCACTTTATGGTCAACTTCCTTTTCATGAGTTTTTCTTTTTCGAGGATTTTTATCCTTGGAACCGATTGGTCTTCCTCGTTTCAAACGTCTCTGAGATTCATGAACCATTGTGTTGTCTATTTACTTATTTGGAATCTCAACTCGAGCTGGAGCATTAGCAGCTGGTATATGAGATTTAGTAACTCTATTTGTATCTGTAAATGCATCAGGTAATTGATTTGCAATTTCTTCCAGGTGTATTATCTTTTGAACCTCTGTCTCATGTTGTTTAGTTACTGGATCAAGATGCAACATGAGACATCATTTTCTTGTTTTTTATTTTCTCCCCTAATGCCGGAAAAACTGACTCGTTAAAGTGACAATCAGCAAAACGTGCTGTAAATACATCACCCGTTAACGGTTCAAGATATCTTATGATGAAAGCTGATTCATATCCAACATATATTCCTAACCTTCTTTGAGGACCCATTTTTGTGCGTTGTGGGGGTGCAATAGGGACATACACAGCACATCCAAAAATTCTAAGGTTGGAAATGTTTGGCTCATTGCCAGAAACAAGTTGTAACGGAGAGTATTTAAGATTTGCACTTGGTCTCATACGAATTAGTGATCCAGCATAAAGAATTGCATGACCCCAAATACACATAGGGAGTTTTATCCTCATTATTAATGGTCTAGCTATTAATTGTAGACGCTTGATTAACGACTCAGCTAAGCCATTTTGTGTGTGTACATGAGCAACAGGGTGTTCAACAATAATTCCCACAGACATGCAATAATAATTAAAAGCATGTGATGTGAATTCACTAGCATTATCAAGTCTCGCCCTTTTAATAGTATAATCAGGAAAATATGCTCGTAATTTGATAATTTATGCAAGAAATTTTGCAAATGCTACATTAAGAGTTGATAACAAAGAGACATGAGACTATCTACTTGATGCGCCTATCAAAACCATAAAGTATCTAAATAGTCCACATGGTGGATGAATTGGCCCACATATATCTGCATGAATTCTTTCAAGAAACAGAGGTGATTCCTTTTCAATTTTCACAGGCGAAGGTCTTGTAATTAATTTTCCAAGAGAACAAGATTTACATAAAGGAATTTTATTCGATTGTGGGATCTTTTGATATTTTAATTGATGCCCATGAGTGTTTTTAATTATTCTTTTCATCATTGTAGATCCTGGATGGCCTAATCTGTCATGCCATAGATTAAGTGTTTCAGGATCATAAAATTTTTCTTTGGATGCCATATATGCCTCAGGCATATTAATGTGTGTATAATGTAAACCAGACTAAAGCATTGGCAGATTTTCTAATATTTGATCTTTGCATATGATATGCAAATATTTTTCATTATCAACAGTCCTTGACTGTGTATCATATCCGTTATGATATATGTTTTTAAAACTCAATAAATTCCTTATTTATTTTAAGGAAAATAAAGCATTTTCTATTATAAGCTTTATACCATTTGGTAATGCTAAATTAGTTTTTTCCACTCCTTCTATCAGGTATATAGGGCCAGATATTCTATTAACGATTTTCTTTTGTTGGTTTAAGTTCATAAATATATTTATTAGATCTAAGTATAGTGTGTGTGGCTCCACTATCCGCTATACATATATCTGCTTCATTTGTTTGATCTTGCGCTCCAGTGATGTTCATTTCAATCTTGAACGTATAAAGAAAAATAATAAGTGAATAACGACGATATTGTTATATTTTTAGCAAGGACTTTATTTAATCGAAGGAAAATATTACATGAAGAAAAGTACATAATTAAAGATAGAAAAACACTTAATTGTTGCATATAACTATTGCGGTCAAGCAACATGTGCTTCAGAGATCTATGTCAAAATCTGCAGTATTCAACTCAACGTTGAGATCATTACAGTTATCAACATGGTTCACTTCCTTCTCTTTTCTTTTAAGAGAGGCTTGGTATAGTTCACATAAATGTGAAGCTGTGCGACAAGCCTTCGACCAGTGGTTTGTGCTACCACATCTAAAACAGGAAGTGTCATTGTTTTCGGACCTACCAGCTTCATTCCCTTTGTACTGGTTGGAATTGTTATTTTGTGGGGTGTAGTAATTGACTGATCTTTGATTTCTACCACGGCCATATCCACGGCCGCGACCACGTCCACGGCTATAAAAGTTACCTCGGTAATTATTATTATTACCCTTAAAATAATGGTTGCGATTATTAGGATAACTTTTATCAAAAGAACCACGACCACGACCTCGTCCCCACTTTCTTCCAGAGTTTTTAGTAGCAACATTTATTTCTAGAATTGTTAACGATCCTGTGGGGCGAGTTTGATGATTTTTCATCAAAAGCTCATTATTTTTTTCTGCTATGAGGAGAAATGAATTCAAATCAGAATATCTTTGAATTTTTTTGCAACCTATATTGTTGTTGCAAGTTTGTATTTGATACATGAAATGTGGAGAAAGTTTTCTCCAACATATCTTCCTCGGTTACTTTTTGCCCACAAAATCTGAGGGTCGAGCAGATTCTGAACAAAGTAGATGTGTAATCGTTTACCTTTTTAAAATCTTAGAACCTGAGTTTGTTCCAATCATCTATAGCAGTGCGAAGTAGAACTTCCGTATGGTGATCAAATCTGCTTTTTAAATCTTTTCATAAAACATACGGATCTTCACAATTTGAATATTCAAATTGTAGCATTTCATCAATATGTTTATGCAAAAAGACGTCATCTTTCTTTTTGTCTTATTCAGAGCAAGCATTCCCTTCTTATTTGGTTTCTAAGACCCCATGGATTTTAGATGTCTTTTTAAATGGCCGTCCACGGCATATAGTTTTCTCCATTGATATTAAGAGTTTGAAATTCGATTTTCACAATGTTTGACATTTTTTTTTCTAAACAAGAATTAAGCAAATAGTAAGATAATTATTAGAATCCATATATATCAATAAACATTGCGATACAATAAAGCGGTAGAGCTATAAACAAATACAAAAATAAGAAAAGTTTAAATTCTTCGGGTGGAAGTTCAGCAATAGGGATAAGAATTAAAATAAGCATTATGGTTGACAGTACTAAAACCGGGTGTATCATCTTTGAAAGATTGCTTTGGATAAACTTGAGAAAAGAGATAATCTGTTTATTGAAAATAGTTCGATAGTGGTCAATTTATAGTTTAAATTATAACCGTTTGTAACGGCTATATACAACGGCTATATAACCGTTTATAACGGCTATATAATCGTCGTGTGTGTATATATCGACAGTAATTTTAAATAAAATAGATAAGTATAACTATGTTATAAAAACATAAATTTAGTTTATAAAAATAAAAAAAAGAATAAGAACGACAAGTTAGAACAAGACGTTAGTACGAATAAATGTTAATAAACATAATCAAATGTTAGTTGTATAAAGTTAGTTGACATAAAAAATGTTAGTTGTATAATAAAGATTAAGTAAAAGTTAGATGCATAAGTAAATGTTAGTTGCATAAGTAAAAGTTAAATACATAAATAATAGGTTAGATGCATAAGTAAAAGTTAGTTGACATAAAATAAAATGTTAGTTGCTTAATCAAAAGTTAGATGCATTAATAAAAGTTAGTTTGTTAGTAGTCTCATAGTTATCAAGATGTCTATAATAAAATCTTCTTTATGCTTACTTTACTTATCTTAGTTATCTCTCAATATAAGATATTATAAATTATTACTTAATGAAGTCATTGCCTTGATTATAGATGACTTTGTACTTTCTTGATCTTCTTGATTAGAGTTTAAAAAACTCTTGTGCTGATAACGTGTTATAATACCACGACAATTATAATAAGATTAGTGTTATAACCTTAAGAACTTTAAAGAGAATTACAAGAGCAAGAAGAAGAGAAATGTATAGCTTATGAAAGTGTATGCAAGAGGTGCATCTTCTCATCTACATTGAGGTGGGATTTCTACTACAAAGATCAATCATTTTGGTAGACAAGGTAAACTATTTTGGTAGATAAATAGCATAGTAAACTTATCTATAAGTTTGACAAAGATTTCATCCACTTGCTATGGTAATAATTCATAATATATTCATGATTATTGAGAGTTGTCCTAATAAGTCTATTTACGGATGTGGTCCCCATGCCTCATGCAATGGAGATGTCATGTTTCAACTGCTTAGATTGATGATAATCTTTGTGTGCTAGATGATTGACATGTGTATCAGATTCATTTTAGCGGGGATCGACCCGGCTCTGAGATTCTCAGGTTCAATTTTTCAATTGCCCTATATCTACAATCTCAGAGCCCTATGTTTTAACTGCTTAGATTGATGATAATCTTTGTGTGCTAGATGACTGACACATGTATCAGATTCATTTTAACGGGGATCGATCCGGCTCTGAGATTCTCAAGTTCAAGATTTCAATTGCGCTACATCCACAATCACGAAGCCCCATATTTAAAAACCAATGATCCTTAGAGTAACTGGTTAAAATTAGTTACCAATGACATGAAAATATAGGGAGGTCATGAGTTCAAGTATCACTCTGTGCAAAATTATCGGAGTTGAGCCAATGGGTTTTCCCAATAATAGGTTTCCTTCTTAGAGGGTTAAGGGTGCGGTCCCGGTTGGAAAACGGAAAAGTGAGCTCGATTAAGATAATGCATATCCTCCAGAGAAGAGTTTGTTGTTTGAAAAAAAAACTAATCCATTAATTTTTAGTTTTTATATTTTATTTTTTCTCAGGTAATAAAATCAAATAGAGTTAAACTAATAATATATGGATTTAAAAATCACAACATATAAACTTTTTTACAAACTAACAGGTACATCTACCTGATATTATGTTAGGTGTTGTTTGTTTCTGAAAAGATAAAACGTCTGCAGTCTGCAGACCACATCTGCAGACATCTGTAGGAGAAGAGGTGGACCAAACCTCTGCAGCCTGTATTAAGAAGACTGTTTGTTTTGTAATGTCTGCAGACTGCTGAAATAAACTGAATAACAACATCATCAAAATAACAACATCAGCAGCAACATCAAAGAAATAACAACATCAGCAGCAACCATTTCTATTAATCAATTCAACCAACCATTTCTATTATCCTTATTCAACCCATAAACCTAACACAATTAACACCATTAAAACAACCATTTATCTATCAAATTTATAAAAAGTTTCTTAATTTTACACCCATAACAAGTAGTGTGCACCATTAGATTACACCCATCACAGAACACAATTGGGTCTAACGGATCTCCATCTGTACTTTGACATACAGCACAAACAACCCCATCTTCATCATCATCTTTATCTTCTTCTTCTTCATTTTTCACTCTGGTTTTATCAAATTCATCTGATTTGGGTTCATACTCGAGATTCAGATCAAACGACGAAAAGGGTTTGTTAGCAATCAGATTCAGGTGAAGGGCGCATATTCTTTTCTTTGCGGGTAAGCAGACGGCGCTCACGGCGGCGACGGGCGCGGTTATCGGCAGTGGGTGATGGGTGTCCTTCCTCTTTTTCGCCGGAAGACAAGAGGTCGCGGGAGAATCGGCGTCTTGGTGGTCAGCGGTGGTGGTTTCACGGTGCATAAGCCCCCGGGAAGAAGAAATTGAGAAGTGATCAGAGGGAAATTTGGGGAAGAGGGGTATTAGGGTTGAAATGAACTGTGAAGAGGTTAGAAGAGGTGTGAAGACATTGTTCCACCTCTTCTTCAAAAAGAGGTCACGCAGACGTTTTTTAGTGAAACGTTTTCAAAAAAACAAACACTCTGCAGACCTCAAACATCTGCCCGCCTCTTTTTGGCGCAGACAAAAGAGCTTTAGAAGCTCTTTTTCTAAAAAACAAACACCACCTTAGAGTCATGATTTTAAATTAAGTATGGATTGGGATATCAATACTCATCTCAATTGGGTATTGGATAGTGAAAGTGGTATCGGGCGTACATGATGCTAATCTTATAATAAGATCACCTTTAGTGTGGTATTATTGTGCGGAAGTGCTAGTGTGAAAAAACTACTTTAACTCATTTTTTCAATTTCATTCCTTCTCTTTTTGTAGTATTTTATTGTCTTTCAAAATCTATATTAATCTCAATGTAGAAGTACACCTTGTTAATTTCACTAGTCTTGACTTTAGCATTACATTCTTTCTTATTCGGAGATACCTTACCTTAGTTATTAGTTTAGCAACATCAACAGGATGGGAAATTTGTACCATGAAGCGAAGGAAATGAAGTATATGAAAACAAATAAGTATAAGAATGTAATCACTCTTTTGATACGTAATGAGCAAAGCCACTTGACCTATGAGATAGGGTGTTATTAAAGGTAGGTAGCAAGAGGATACATAGTGATATACTAGCTCAATCAAGAGTCCGTGTGTAGACAAATGAAGTCATCGACCAATGGAGTTTAAGTGAAGGTTTGAAATCGCCTTCATTTGTTCAAGCAACTAGGACCACGTCACAACGGCTTCTTGGGAGAGCTATTGACCTTGCTTCACGATCTGAGCCTCCTTGTGACATTTTGCCCAAGACTTGAATCAAGAGATTCTTTGAAAGCAATTTATCATACAATATATATCCATTGTTGAAATGTTGAAAGCTCCAAGTCAAGTTCTTTCTTTCAATGTTTTAGGATCACTCAGAATAAATGGCTTATCTAATTATTGATTCCTGGATCCAAAATGCAAACTAGGTGCTTCATGTATCTATGGCCAAATACCAACATTCAAGACTTGAAACATCCACTTTAGCGATTATGACCATATATAAAGTTGTGATAAAAATATGATAGTATTATAAAAAATAAGTAATTTAGATCGTCACATGATAAAGTAAACAAAGTAAACCAATATATATAGTTAGTATACAATACATGTTACTAAAGTGTATGGAGTTCACGAACGAAACTGACAATGTATATGTGTGAATGGCTCAGCCATGTCTTACCAAACATGGCAATAGTAAATAAGTTAATTTTACACATGTTCGACTTTCAGTCGTTCTAGCGCAGCTAGCCCGGATGGGGTTCGTCAAACCCAGTAGTACTACTCAAAAACTACCTCGCTGGTTAACCCGAAATTAATAGTTCGCAAAGTGAGAACTTGAATGGTAATAACACTAAGTAAACACGTGGTCTTATAGTTTTACTATATCCAAAAAATGTATTTAAGCATGCTTTCTCCTCCAAAAGAATACAATAAGAAGAAGGGGTTGTAAATGTCACCTTAGAATTGCATAGGAAGAGCATAAAGTGTATAAGCCGAAAGCTAACGGATACCTAAAAGATGTAGGTTCGTAAGTGTGTGTACATAATGGTCAAATGAACCCTGTTGTATTCAAACAACGTATTCTGTTAGTTTGTTTAAGAAATGTTTGGCAATTTTGACAAAGTTGACTAGTCTAACCCGGGTGACCCGTTGGTGATTCAAATAAGTAAAAACATGTTTAGTTATACTCAAATAGTTTAAACAATGATTCACATAAAGTTTTATGTTGGAAATATATTTTCAGAAAGTTTCTATTTTTGAAAGGTGTAATCTCGTTACACATGTGCAATCCATTTTCAAAATCATAAAGCATATTATAACCAACATTTCTATTACACACATATATCATCTAACTACCCATGCATGTTAACATAACCTAAAAATCATCATACCCAAAATTTTATAATTTAGAAACACAAGAAAACAAGTTGTATAAATTTCATCAAAAACTACTAACATGTTCCTATGGCCATTTCAACCATCAATCACATCATCACATTATATTCTACACGTATCATATTTAACATACATCACATAGTGTCATTAAAGTATCCATAAATACATGTTCACACGAAGCGATTTCATCATTTAATCTTTCCCAATCCGTTCTTATGTTGTAAACATCATATAATAATCATCACAACTCATCAAACATCTATAAAACATCATCTATAAATCAACCTACCTAAAAGTTTCTTTAATGGAAAGTACCCAAAAACCAAACCGAAGTCAATAGCTTAATACATTAAGTGACACCCACTAGCATCAACTAACATTCTAGAATTATCAATTCAGTCCAATTTCATCATATTCATACGATTTCTACAAAAACTCCAAATTAAAGTTTCCTTTATAGCAAACTCTCGGGTTTGATCTAAATATTACAATTTCATAAAACCAATCCATACAAACATTATAGAATTACATACTAACACATAATCAATTATCAATTTTAATCAATTTCAAGTTTTAATTTGTTTTTTGATACCTAGGGTTCATGTTCATCCTAAAGATTAAAAAATATGAAATTAAACATAAAACTTACTTGTAACGATGCATAGATGCTAGAGAACATGTTTTTGATGCAAGAACAATCCAAGATCACTAACAATTGCAAGAACAAAATCAATTTGAGAAATGTGTGTGTTGTAGTTTGCGCAAATGTGAGGGAGGGGGTAGGGAATGGGGTTGTGGCTGAACGAGTGATTAGGAATGTGTGGGGGGGGGTATATATATTATAATAAAGGCCACCATCATTTCATAAAATTGTGTTAACATTACGCGATTGAATTTTCTAAACCGAAACCACTAAATGATCACAAAGATATCAAATATAAATTAGTAACATGAAATAATATTTATTTTACTAGTTTAAAGTCGTTTTTATAGTAGTTAGGCTTTAGAGGCCGAAAATAAGCGAAAACAAGTAAGCCAGAAAATTCATTAATTTTGCAAATAGCCTAAACATTTAATCACAAAATCACATATAATATATTTCATTATGTCATTATGAAGATGTCAGGGATAGACGGTGTGCGATCCGACAATTATTTGAATTATCGTTACGTGAATGGTTGTGTAATATTGACACATTTTAATGAACAGAATGAGTGGAACCTCTTTGATATAAAAATGTAATTTAATTTCTCTATCCGCCAATGTGGGACTATCACATTTGGTAGAGGCTATTGCCTCTTAGATTGTAGGTCCTGGGTTCAAACCCAGACATAATGTATATTGGGGTAACATTTACCGTTAAAAAAAAAATTCTCTATCCTCTTTGGAGGTTTCTGTTGGTGTTTTGTTCTCGAACACCTTGGTGGGGGTGACTCTTTTTGGTGATTAATAGATTCCCATTCTTGCCGTTCAAAAAATGTATTTATTATTTAAAAATATGTTATTATTATTTTTGAAATATTTTATTTTTTATTTTATTTTAACGGTTAAAATGTTATTTTACATATTTTATTAAGCTTGAGTTACAACTAATAAAGATGTTCAAATACAACGTGTATTTTTACTACAAAGTGTGACAATACACAACGAGTCAAAGAAGTCATAAAAATATTATATCTAACAATGTAAATCGAAATTCAAAAAAATAATTCTAAGTTTTTATTCCACTAGCCGTTCTCACTAAGAAAAAAAATAAACGAAAAATAAAAAAAAATTAAAAAAAATTAATGTTTTTTTATTGTGTCATTATGAAAGACATAATGACGCCACGTGTCATTATGAAAGACACAATAGCGTCACAGTGTCATACAAAGACACGATAAATTTTTTTATTTTTTTTAATTTTTTTTTCTGAAAGGGGACGATGAGAGAAACAGAGACTCCGAATTATTTTTTTTGAAATTCGATTTATATGACACGGCTAATATTTTAAATATTTAAGACTAAAATTATTTTAGTAAAATATGTAAAAGCAAATTTCAAAATGGTACATATTTCAAAATGCAAGGATCAAAGAGCATTGATATGACACGTGGAGCAATCATCGCCGTCCACCTATCAGTCTTCTTCATAACGTTTGCCATGTGTCGTACGGACAGATCATCACTCACCTCTTCGTAATAATCAAAACCTTTTGGGGCTACTTAGAAAAATAATATAATTGTGTGTCGGTTATGTAATGACATGCAGATTTTGTCTTTTAAAGTATAAAAAAGGATTTTCACTCAATCATTAAAAAGATTTATTTTAAACGGCTAATCCGGTAATTTTCTAACGATCTTTTTTATATATTTACAATACAATCTAATGTAGCTATACAGACAATCTGTAATAGATTTTTCATATATTTTTACTATAAAATTTAAGAAGACACAATAAGGTTAAAAAAATCAAATTTCAAAAAAGTAATTCAGAGTCTCTGTTGTTCTCGTCGTCTTCTTTCAGAAAATAGATTAAAAAAATTTATTGTGTCTTTTATGACACAATAACGTAATTGTGTTTTTCATAATGACACAATGACGTCATTGTGTCTTTCATAAATGATATAATAAAAAACATTAATTTTTTATTTTTTTATTTTCGTTTGTTTTTTTTAGTGAGGACGACTAGGGGAACAAAATGTCGTAATTACTTTTTTAAAATTTGATATAGATTGTGAGATATATTTTTTTAGTGAATTTTTTTTACTTATTGTGTTATCTCACACTTTATAACAAAAATACAGTTTGTATATGAACCTCTTTCTTTACTTAATTTGGTTTTATACTTGGAAGAAACAACTCTTAGCTCTTTCTCTCTTATTCTTGCGTGTTAATATACTAGTTTAAAAACTCGTGTACCGCATGGATTGAATAAGTTTCAGATTGAAGCTACTAATCAATATTTATAATTATAAAACTATTATTTAAGATATTATATAATTGAAATTATATATAATTAACTACCTCAACTAATAAAACAATAGCAATATTTTTTTAAACATCCGTATTTAAAAATGAATCGTTCAAAAGAATCTTTTATAAAAGATTTATAAACGCTGTTGTTTTAAAAAAAATACTATTTGTATTAAAAAATTTCATTGTTCATAAATTGTTGTTTAAAAAATATTACTCTTTTTAATAGAAAAAAACACGTTTTTTATGTATTAACTATTGTTTAATATTCAATATTTATAAAAATATTTGAGATAAGATATAATTAAAATTATATCTAATCAATTACCTCAATTAATAAAACAAAAGAGATATTTTTTAACTTTCGTATTTAAAAAAAAAGTTTTGTTTAAAAGAATGTTTTTGAAATGATTTATAAACACTGATATTTAAAAAATTTATTGTATTAAAAAATTTCACTGTTCATAAAATGTTGTTTCAAAGATATTATTCTTTTTAATAAAAAGAAACATGTTTTTTTATTTATTAAAAATTGTTTAACAATTTTTAAAGAATATACAATATGATTAGCATATAATATTATCATTAAATAATTGATTTGTTATGCTAGTGACATGTGATAAAATTATTGTAAGAAGATAACACATGACAAAATGATTGTGATAATGACATGTAATAATAATTATTTTATTTTTTATTAATATAGATCATACATCTGTAATATACGTATAAAAATGACTTTGACTCGACCTAGTAAAGAATGACTTCTATTTTTAGATTTTCTAGCGTCTTTATTTAAACATCACAACAGAAATCAAATTTAAAGTAACGATCATTATATAACAACGGATCCAAGCTTGATCGTTGTATTTTTGAACTTGTACTAACAACCCTAAATCTATCATTCTCACACATTAGAGACGTAACATACCATATAAAATTTTTCTAACTTGAAGATCATATGATGTTTTTCAAAGTTTTTACATAAGATAATATTCTAATGGTTTTCTTTACACATTATTAGCAAAACCTAAGTTTGAAATACCTAAAACGGACAATATCGACATCCAAGCACCATCTGGCGGGAACATATAGAAACATGTTCATATTTAGCTTATACTTTCAATTTTCAATTTTATATAAGATCAAAAGCTACATTCTATTGGATTCACCTATAGGTACTTCATATGTTTTTAATTTATTTTTTAGGATAACAACCTTTTTTATATTCATGTCTTATCTATGTATTAAAATTAGGTTTAATGCATCATGCATATTATTTCATATATATTAATTACGATTAAAACATTTTATATAATTATACATTTTATGTTGTAAAAATAAAATAAAAACACTTTTTAACCATCCCGATAATTTTTTCCCCTTTATTGCAATCCAAGTTAATTTGTTTCTTTTAGTTATATATTTATTTCATTTTGTAACTCTAAATACAACCCAAACTTAATATTAAAAGCACCATTTTTGTTTTGTACTTTCACTAAGTTTCTTACTAAAACTGATACAAGCATGACAAATAGATTTGAGAAATTCAAACTTTGAATGGTCCAGTCTGTTTGTTTCGTGAACAAATGTGTGAATGGTTTAAACATTTGCTTTTGAATGGTTATGTATTATATTAATGCTGAATGGTTAAGAGGTCTAATTCTAAATGGTTTAGACCTCTTATCTGAATTTGTCAGACATTTGCCTTTAAATAGTTAAGCGATATACTAGCTATTAATGATTTATACATCTTAATGGTTCAACACTTAATGGTTAAGATCTTTTATTGGTTCAGCACTTGATCATTCAAAAGTTGCCAAACAACCATTTTTCATCCCTAAGTTTAACAGAAATTGTCATTTGAGTTTAAAAGTTTAATTTTATCATTTGCATCCAAATATTTTATAAAAATTTGTCATTTGTATCCATTTAACTACTAATTAATACCATTAACATTTTCTGTTAAATTTCCTACACTATGGGTATTTTTGTTAAAATAATTAGAAACTATTGTCAACTCTACATTAAGCTTTGAAAATAAAATATAATGATAACCACCTTAAAGTGATTTATTTCTAACTTGATAAAATATACATCATAAAAAAATATAAATAAACAAACAAGTCATATGAAACAAATCAAAAATTTATAATCATTTGTCTTTTATGATTATGATTCAAATAGTTTTGACAAGAAAACCTTTAATGTAGGAAACTTCACCGTGTTAAGTAGAAGTTGTTAAATGGACTCACATGATAATTTTTATAGAAAATTTGGATGAAAATGATAAAATTTAAATTTTTTAAACTTGAATGACAATTTGTATGAAACCCTAGAGATAAAAAATGCATTTAACTCTTGATAAAAATTATTTTATACCATGTTTACATGAATATATTTCATAAATAGTAATCCACAAATTTGCTTCAATTTTATATATACCAATTTGTAAGTGTTGGTGGGGTTTACCACCGGCACGTCACGTATCAGCCTGTCATTGGTTACTAATTTTCTTTTTTTTCCTTTTTTTGCTTTTACACGTTTTTATTGGTTAAATGTGTTTCCGTGCAAGAAAGGACAACAAATGTAGGACTAGAGCATTTGGTTTGTGTTGTGTCTTAACTCTTAAGCGCTTTAGTTAACTAGGGACGTAGGTTTGAATGTTGCATTCAACTAAATTTTTTTAATGGTTTTTTAATATTTTTCTCATTTTTTTTGTTTAAATTACTTTGTTTGTCATTTTTGGATAACTTTTTTTTATAATTTTCTTATATTTCTTTTGTTTAAATTACTTTGTTCTAAAAACTATACCGCAATGAGCGGGCAAAAAATATAGAATTTGTATTTCGTAGTAGTCATTTTTAGAACTCCAAAACTCTTTCGTTACTTTCATATGTTTTTTTTTTATTTTTATCCTACATTTTGGTTTTCATAACAAAAAATATTCGACTTTGTAGGGTTATCTTTAAATGATTAACCACGTCAATTACGAGCTTTGTAATTGTGCCTAAGCACGTTAATGTCACCTGGGCAAATTGCATAATAAAGTTTGCAAGCGCTCCGCAAATGTTACGTGCGGTCACACCGCAGTACAAGTGTGTGAAAAATGACTGGACTCCCGTCGCGTAGCGCGGGTTAAAAAAACTACTTAATACCATCTAGCCATTTTCTATGAATTAAACACCAAATCTACGTTAAGAACACAAAACTTCGTCATCTAAAAATCTTAAGACATAAAATGTAGCTGACTCGAGTTGGTATATCTCAACATACAATATATAGTGGATTTTCAAATTTTACTTTATATTTTATTAATATATAAGATATAGTCGAATTTAAAATACCCGGAGAACAAATCTACTTATAAAATTCTTAAAATAATAACTCTGCTTTCATCCGTTAAAGAGTCCCTAAACATAAATACAAACTTTGAACTCAAACTTTAGAAGGTAGAGGGTAGGATTGTTCAAAAAGCTCGACGTTCGAAACTCGCTCGAACTCGTTCAAAAATGCTCGAAATTTTGCTCGTTTGATTTTGGCTCGGTTTTAAAACGAACCGAGAGGCTCGGTTCGGTTCGGTTCGGTTTTAAAACGAACCGAGAGGCTCGGTTCGGTTCGGTTTTAAAATGAACCGAGCACGAGCAAAGGTAAGCTCGCTCGGCGCTCGTTCGGTTTCACTTGAATTATTTTTTAATTTAGTTTTTATATATTATATATATGTTAATTTATTTAATTGTATTTCTATTTTAGTTATTCAATAAAAAACAAAAACCCTAATCATAAATAGTTTAGGTTAATTGATCAATTAAGGTAAGTTGAAGGAGTGTTGAGTAATTATCTAAGTAAAGAGTAATTTGTAGATGGGGTGATATTAAATTGCAGGTTATGTAAGTATTGCTACCCTAATCATTATTAAAGAGTAATTTGTAGATGGGGTGATATTAAATTGCAGGTTATGTAAGTATTGCTACCCTAATCATTATTAAAGAGTAATTTGTAGATGGGGTGATATTAAATTGCAGGTTATGTAAGTATTGCTACCCTAATCATTATTAAAGAGTAATTTGTAGATGGGGTGATATTAAATTGCAGGTTATGTAAGTATTGCTACCCTAATCATTATTAAAGAGTAATTTGTAGATGGGGTGATATTAAATTGCAGGTTATGTAAGTATTGCTACCCTAATCATTATTAAAGAGTAATTTGTAGATGGGGTGATATTAAATTGCAGGTTATGTAAGTATTGCTACCCTAATCATTATTAAAGAGTAA
>BJCO01367437.1:0-10541 GCA_018326465.1 Flaveria floridana | reverse complement strand
TATACTGTAATATAACATCTTTTTTACCCTTTTCACCTACTAATACAGTATCAAAATGCTTACTTATATTACCATCAATCAATTCTCCCCTATCATCAAAATCAAATATCTTTTTGGCACCATGTTGGATAGCAAACAAATACCCCACAGTTTTTCTAACATAGGAATCATAAGGCAAGTAATCAACAACACGAAACCCTAATTTCGCTTGTTCTTCAAGGGATAAAAAGATTGCACCTTTAAGACTCCAATCATTAGGGGTTTTTGAATTCCCCACAGCAAGAACTTGCCACCCTTTGATCTTCAACAGCTTCTTAATCGAATCCGAAGGATAATCAGACACTGAAAGAGAGGAGGACCGCCGCAACCATCGCAACCACCGCCACAACCATCGCAACCACCGCCGCAACCATCGGAGCACCACCACCGCGGTAACCATCGCAACACCACCACCAACGCAACCATCGCCGGCAAAACCACCACCAACGCAAACAAAAAGTAGAGGTTATGAAGAAGAAGATGAAGATGAAGATGAATCGGTACCTTGAAAGCGTAGCGTTGGTTTAGATCGGTGTGTGCGAGACGTGGTATTCTTCCGATATGATCTTCTCAAGCTTAGCGACACCCATTCCCTCTGGGGCACTTTCTTCTGCTTCCATTTCTTCGCAGATCTATGAGCAGCATCACTGGGATTAGGGTTTTGTTGGTGATGGTGGGGAGGCCGGTGGTGCTGTAGCCACCGACAATTTAGATTAATATGAATAGAAATATACTAAAAAACTACAATAACTATATGAAAGCTTTGTTTTTCTTTAAAAAAAGTTAATCTTTATAATCTTTTTACAAATATTTTGTTTTTCTTTCTACAACGTTTTAAAAGAATATATCGTTACGACGTATAACTGTTGGTTAGTATATCACGTAATTTAAGTATATATCTAACCAGACCGTTTTCTTTAATAATCGTTGTTTGACAAATGACATCGATGTACTTTTATGTTAAAACAGTTATGAAAAAACTACAATAACTATATGAAAGCTTTGTTTTTTTTTGAAAAAAAGTTAATCTTTATAATCTTTTTACAAGTATTTTGTTTTTCTTTCTACAACTTTTGAAAAGAATATATCGTTACGACGTATAACTGTTGGTTAGTCTATCACGTAATTTAAGTATATATCTAACCAGACCGTTTTCTTTAATAATCGTTGTTTGACAAATGACATCGATGTACTTTTATGTTAAAACAGTTATGAAAAAACTACAATAACTATATGAAAGCTTTGTTTTTTTTTGAAAAAAAGTTAATCTTTATAATCTTTTTACAAGTATTTTGTTTTTCTTTCTACAACTTTTGAAAAGAATATATCGTTACGACGTATAACTGTTGGTTAGTCTATCACGTAATTTAAGTATATATCTAACCAGACCGTTTTCTTTAATAATCATTGTTTGATAAATAACATCGATGTACTTTTATGTTTAAAACAGTTATGAGATTTCTAGATAGAAAACATGTTTAAATTTATTACTCTTTTGTACTAATATGGTTTATTTATAACATACATAAAAATAATCTTTTACAACGTTTATAAACAACATATACGACGCTTAGTGAAGCGCTGTATAACTATACGCCGTTTAAAATAAAAATTCTTTTTACAACGTAAAAAAACCGCGGCAAAATTAATAGTCTTTTTTCAATTGAACTTTTAAAATTCTTTTTACAATGTAAAGATAAAGCACTGTAAAATTAATAATCTCTTTTAAATTGAATTTTTTTAATGTTTTTACAACGCTTGCTAAATATGCATTTTACAGTGTTTTTTTTTTCTTTTTTTCTTTTTCAATTCGCTCTTAAAGAATAATATTTGCAGTGATTTTTTACTCTCTTTTACATCATTTTTTATATATTATTTGTTTCTATTTATTGCTTTTATTTTTTAATCTAAAAACCAAACAAAAACATATATTTATAGATAGATCACATAAACTTATATTTATAAATGTTCAAATACCAGTAGTACAAGTATTTATAAATTTACAAACATCAAAATGTTTTTATAAACAAGTGTACAACTAATGCATCTTTGTAAATGGATAATGTAAATTACATCAATATCAACATCAAAGATCTTAGGAAATTGTATCACTTTCAACACTTTCATTTTGGTTCTCAACCTGCCCTGCAAAATATAATTGATAATATTCGAATCTTGAAACTCCCTCGTAATAATGCACCTAGAAGTAAAGTCTCTACCACTAGACCACCAACCAGTGATGGATGACACATAAATAATATAAGATACTTTGATGTTCCAAAACTCAACTCATAACTTTCATGATACCAACTCAGATTCTTGTATAGTTAATATAATAGGTTAAATTATCAATAGTCTTTTAATCTAATGGTATGCAGGTGATGGTTAAAGCTTGGAATCTTTTAGGTTTTAAGTTTAAAATGACTAAAGAGGGTTTTCTCATAGTGATAGGTTTCCTCTTTGATGATTCATTGGTTAAGTCAGTCTTGAATCGTCAAAATCAATATGTATGATTAAAATTCCGTCTAAAAAACTCATTCGGGTATCAGGGGTAATTTAATAAGTTGTTAAAAAAATTAATAATAAGTTTAGGGTAAAATGAATGTCTCAAATTGTTATATACGAAGACAGAGAATGACAAAAAGTAAAAAGTTGAGTAGATTATTATCAGACAATTGAGTCCATTTGAAAAGGAGTAGGTTATAGAAACATTTATTTTTGTTACGGAGACACTCTATTGTCTCTATTTTCCTCCATGTATCTATGTATACGTCATACCCCTTTGAAAATCCGTCGTTGTTTCAAATAGTGGAAAATCCCAACTTTTGGTCTTCTTTTTCTGACCTCCTTCTAACCCTACTGTTGTTGTCGAAAGGAGTACTTTTCTAGATACCTATTATGGATGTATATCTAAAGAAATATTTTATCATTTCTAAAATGAAGCATAATACAGTGAATCATAATATTTATACTTGTTATACTTATCTAAAGAATGGAAGAACAAGAGAGATCTTCTGCATATATCATCTTTCTATTTTTGTTTGAAGTCCGACCAGACCGTTTGTTTTGTTTATAATAATGATCGACGACTCTCGTTGCTACAGTAGCATATCTTATCCTAACATCCATCCATACATACATACCTCTTCAAACTTTAAAGATGAAGAAGAATGCAGCAAAAGAAATCAAAAGAGCCTTCGTTTCATTGAAACAATTTGATGAAGTTTGTTGATATATAACTAACGTTAGCCAACGTACGTACCAGATAAATCCATATATGTTTTATCATATATCATGTAACTAGATAAAGATAAACGTTATCATGTCATCAATAAGGATCTTTAACATTGACCATCAAACTTTTTTATTTTATATATTTTAAAAATCAACTTAAATAATCGTATCCATTCATTATATTTTTAACACTTAGGTTTCCTTTTTTTTAAGTTTTTATTGTGACCCTTATAGTATATTTAATATGTTAATTTTCAAATAATTTTTGTTTCTTAATAACTTTCTTTTATAATTTCTTTTAAAAATACATAATTCACGTTTGTCTTTAGCTTTTTTTCTTTCAACGTTTCGATATATGTTTGTTAAAAACGTAGTGATATTCAAATTTAAGTTTTTTTTTTGCATCATATATACGTAGATTTAAACTGGTTGATTGAATTTAAACCGGTTGATTTAGATCTGTACTTAGAATAGAGAATGTATCAAACAAGTTTATCAAAGGATTGAAAAGTTTGACTTGTATATATGTCTAAAACAAATATTATTAGATTGTGTTGTATATTTCAAGTATTCAGGAAAACTTAATAATATCACATTTGTTGTTGAATTTATTTTACTTAGATTTAAGTATAACTGATTTGGCTGAAAATAAAAGGTTTATTTACAAAATTTATGATTTTGAGTTTTAAAACCAAATGATTCAGGACTCAGAAGTGATTATTTAATAATATATATTGATTAAATTGACCCATAATATTTTATTATTTTAGAGCTAACAATTCTACTTCTATAATAAGTATTGCCAAACTTAAAAGATTAATATCAAGGATCATATTCAATAAATAAAATATTAAATATAATAAAAAATGTAAGTATAAAGATAATATTATTATATAAGATATAATTTACGTATGAGTAAAAACTATAAGTAATAAAATAATAATATTAATTTTTTAAACTTTTTTTAATTACATTTTGTTTCAAAACAAAATGTATTAATTGATCTTAGGACGGAGGTGTCAATGGTACAAACTTTTAATTCATTTTGGTTCAACCCAAAATATACAATGATCCGGCCTTTGACCACCCACTTTTTTTCGACTCGTGGTCTTGTTTTAAATTGTTCATAATATTTCACCTGTATTAGAAGCCGAACAAGGGCGTTACAACTAACGTTGGCGTGTAGAAAGGGCTTGGTTGACCGAAGCAAAACCCGTGTTGTTCCATTTATCTCTACCCCACACTGCCACCGAACAGAAAAATATATCGAAGTCATTTTACCATATTATCACATACTACTCACATTCACAAATACGTCAAAAATTACCCATGTGGCCTGCCTTCTTTAACCGTTTATTTTCAAAGTTACACTTTTTGCGCCTGTGGCTTGTCAAAAATTACGATTTCATCTCTGATCTAACAGACTGGCCGCAATTATCCCTGCTTTTTACCATCTTGTTACAGATTTGGTCCCTCTGTTATATTTTGGCCCCTACATTTTATCTCTTGCAAGGAGCCGGAGGGACCAAAACGGTATCGAAATGGTAGAATGAATGACAGATTTGGTCATTATGTCGATGTAGGGACCACCTTTCTAACTTTTGACAAACCACTTTGTTAAAGATAAAACATACGTTGATAAGTAAAAGGAATTACAACGTTACTATGATTATATACTAGGTTGATAGATTTGATTAGTGTTAATGTTTTTTTTCCTGTTTTAGTTTATCATGTGGGCCCCGGTCGATGGACAAAGCTATCTGGTGATGATGTTGGAGAGCTGCACTACTCATACTATCCGGCGAGCAGGAAATGACCGAAGCTGTAGTTGCCTGAGTCGGCCAAGTTGTTTGTAATTTCTGACAAAAAAAGAACATAATCTCATGATTTTACATATTCAACTGCCATTTTCTTGTTTATTACTGAAGTCACATTCTTGTTCCATCATCTAAAGATTGCTATATATGCATTTATAGTTGCATCTAATCAATTGTATCTTGTTGGTGGGTTGAATTGTTGAGCTCAAACATGACCTCCCATTTTTAGTTGCGTCAAAAACATCAATCTTAGCAGTTAACTCAAACACACTTAAAATCACGTACCTTGAACTTGAACCACATAACCTATCTATATGAATATGTCAAATGAGAGGTAATAGATTTTTTTTGATAACATCAAATCTTTTGTTTTTGAAAACTCGCTAAATAGTTAAGAAGTAAATAAACATACCATATATCATTAGAACTGTAAAAATTTACGATCAAAATTATTAATGATAAACTGAGTAGAATCAAATAATTATATAAAGATTGCTATAGATCGAATATGTTCCAAAGTCCTATTACCCCAAAGACGCCCATTGTTCTTACGAGGAGTTACAAGCATTTTGCAGAAAATAAACATTTAAAAGTAACAAACTATAATAATGAAAATAAAGTCAGGTGCAACGGTCAGAGTCATAAGCCTGATCATCATTTTCCCGGTTGTATATAAACACTTGAACATAACACACCGCGGTCATTTTCACTATCACCATCGCTATTACCATCAGTATCAGTAGAAGATGGATAGTTCTCCCAACGGGGTACCATGATATCGCCGCCACTATCCTTGGCCCACCTCACAGTCACCGTTTGACCATGCAACTCCTGCAATGTACGTTATTTCAATTCCTAAGTCATTGAGGGAAAACTGCACTTTCCAGCGTATCATAAACCAAAAGTAGCCAAAGAAAGTGAGGGAAAGACAAATTACCCACTGATCCATCGTGTCGATTGCGCTGCAAGCAGACTTGTACTCTGCAAACGTAACGAACCCAAAACCTCTAGACCTCCCAGTTTTTTGATCCACGATTACTTTTGCTGTTGCATAACATAAATAAAGAGTCATGAACAATTTATCAAAATATATAAGCATAGATTGATGTACATAAACACAAGAGAAACCATAATGTAAAATGGAAAAGCAACAATTAATAGAATAACCTTCATATACATATATACCTTCAGATACTTCCCCGTGTGCTCTAAAAGCTTCTCGCAAGCTACTATCATTTGTTCCCGAACTCACTCCTACAACGAGAATCAATGTGAATAAAACGACTTAATTAGTTTCTATTAACCAAACTTAACATGTCCTCAACTGTTTAGAATCAATGGCTTTTCCTCACTTTGAGGTAAGCCAATCACTTCATATATTAAATTCTCTATATGATGATCATACTGGACTTGTATTTGATTTGAGATTTGAGATTAGATTACCTCCCACAAACAATTTCCAGTTTGACACGCGTCGTGTCGATTGAAAGATACATGGACTTGTTGTATTCATAGTCTGCATTAGTATATGACCAGCTCTGTTGAAGAATGCCATGGTTGTATATCTCCTGCAACCTAAAACACAACAATCCATCAATCCATCATACAACTTAAAACAACAAGATAGCTAGGTGTAACGCTTGAAATTTCTTAAATCAATTTCAGATGTGTTGTGTTGATGAAAGACGTACACTTTCAACAGTAAAGTGAAGTTGGATCACTTGTTTAGGTGTACAAAAACCTACCTGGTGTAACCGGTTTCCTTCGGCTATTAACCAGATTAACCGAATAAAAACCAGTTTTTATTACCGGTTACCGGTCCTGACCATAGATGATGTGAGAAGCAGTATCCGGGTAGAATCTGTTCGTTACGATCGGTTAGAAACCGGTTTGTATATTGGTTTGGATCTCAATTGGGCCAATTACCGGCCAAATTTGAAAACTTGTATTGTTTGATACGTCCAACAGGGCTATATTCAGTTTAATTTTGGATTCTTTGGAATGGGCCAAGCTTTTGATATCTAGCCCCAAAATAGTTTACTTTCTAGTTAGTCATCTCTTGCGAGTTGGGGTTGCATACGTGCATCCCCTTCTCCAAAAGGAAGAAAGTTTATAACTAAGACTCCCGCATTTTGAAGGAATCTTAAAACCGTAAAAAAACTAATGTCGGAATATTACCACAAATTATGCGTTAAATGTAAGAAAAATAAAAACTGAACCATGTTGATAACATTTGAAACTTTATAAAAAAATAAAACCAACGCAAACTCGTGGTTGTGGTGAAATCGTTAATAATATTCAACTTTATTATATAAAAAAAACAAACCATTAGAAAATTTTTAAGATGGAACCTTGATAAAATAAGCACACTATTATGGAAAAACCCATATGATTAAGTTAAAAATATTTACGTTTATAAAAAGAAGCGTGTATGAATTTGGATCATATAAGATGCACAACTCCATTTTAAACAAAATTTACATCGCACTATAGATAAAAATAAACATATAACAACTGTATATTTAGAATTTTATATAACATTAAATTTTCAAATTCATAAGAAAAGGTACTGAAACATCCATGAAACTCCAGACACAACCTTAATCAACATCCATACGCATACAAATCACATGAATATAGATATGATAAATTAACATTGTGGCATAAAAAAAACTTACCGATTGTCGATGAATGAACAAACTCTACACGAGGATCTTCTTTGCTGCTAACGTTATGAGGGTTTATGAGATTTCTTATTTAATGAAGCGTATTTTTTCTATATATACAAGGGTATTTCATCCTACCATAAACTTGTACATCACGTCTAACTTAAGAGTGATTATAAAATCACCCCTGTAGTTTTAAATGTTTTCACTTTCACCCCTCTTTGAGTGAATAAAGATATAACAAGGTAACAAGTATTTCCACCTTCAAAACTTTTAATATTCATTCGCTAAAATTATTTTTTTTAAATTGTTTTAAGTTTAAAAACTCTCTTTACAAAATCACACTAGTTTTTCCTTCTGCCATGCCACTGGACTTTTGTCATTTTTCTCTTGCGCAACATGACGTGACTTTAATCGTTATAGGTCCGATTTATTGTAAACCATAAAAGCGAATACCGACACGGGTTTTAATAACACCAATACAAGCAACGGTAATTTCACTTATAATTGATTCGGTTCATCACGGTATCACAATGGTAGCCATACTCGTTATAGCCTATGATATTAAAATAAAATACTTGATTTTGAACAACAAATCTCCATTTTCTAAAAAAGATTGATGTACAAAAATCATTCTTCTAAGCTACGCGGTGAGAATTTGATCGTTTCCCACTTGCACCACGAGACGTACGAAATTATTCTCCTAGAGAAACCCCTCCTTGTAAACAAGCAAGTCCCATAAACTACATTTGAAGAAAAAAAAAACGGGGAGGAATTGATATGAAAATTGTACACAGATGGAGCGTCAAATGAAAAGGGTTGTGGAGTAGGGTTGATTTTGGTCGGCCCAGAGGGTATCGAGCTCACTTATGCTACAAGGCTAAATTTTTCTTGCATAAATAATGTAACGGAGCACGACGCCTTCATCGCTAGACTAAAACTAGCCCAGAAGATCAAGGTGGGGAACTTAGAAGCCCTCATAGATTCTCTGTCGGTGGCTAACCAAATGAATGGGGGAATACGACACTAATGATGTAGCAATGACATTATACTTAGAAAAAAATTATGATCACCTTGCTAGCAATGTTGAAGACTGCTAAGGTCACCCGTATCCATTGGGTGAAAAACAAGATGGCACACACACTCATTAAGTTGGTATAATAGTACTTGTACATCCATCATGTTCACGAGGATTTTTTATGATATGGTACTTTGTGAAAGTGATAGAATGGAAAAGAATGATAATTTAGAGTAGGATGAAATTTAGAAATTTTGAATACAACTTATGTGAACTATGTTATGCTAGGTAAAGTTAATGGTTGGAACGAATAGATAGATAACTTGATCATACATAAGTTTCAAAACCAACATTTAGAACAATTATGGTCGAGAAAAAACTAACTTTTAACTCGGTACTTAGTTGAAGCGAGAATCACTTCTTAACAAAGGTTGATATGAACCACAAATAAAATGAAGATTAAGTTACAAATTTACGTTTTTTACGATTATAAATTAAGTACGACCTTTTGAAAAAAAAACTTTCATTTAATGTCATTTTATGAAACTTGTTATGGTTTTTAACATTTGAGGTAACACTCATTCATTTGAGACGTTCACTATAAAACCGCATATGAGTTGAACATGATGGATGTACAAGTAGTTTTATCCTCAAATTCACCATCTCAGGTTAGCAACTTGATCATAACAACAGTTGTCAAACATCTTTATCAGCGGCCCTTTAATTTTTTAATTTTTTTTTTTTGAAGGAACAAAGTACAAAAAAATTGATGCTAACACTCTAGGAACAAACAAAACGAAAATTGTAGTTCATGCAAACCCTCATAAAGTGATTTTTTCCAAGTTGAACTAAAATAAACTGAACATTCACTAAATCAGATAAATTGTTCCATCAGATCGAAAAAGTCAGAAAGCACCAAAATGTTACATCCAAAATTATCAAAACACATACCAATAGTAATTACTTTCAACTTTTAACAAAATAAGATTACTTATAGTTTATTACTTAAGTATAGTAGTATTTTACAAGTCCCAATGTTGTGCATACCTTGTTACACTTTATACAAGCATTTGTTGTTGCTTTTTCTGACAATTTTCTCCTCTTCTAATTTCTTCTACGTACTCCAAGTGTAGATTACTTTCTTGTCTTTTTCTCCTCCCAACAAGCTTATAATATACAGGAAGAGTGATGATTGTTACCAATTGAGACTATAGACACATTAATCAACCGTTGATTGGATAGACTTTGAAAATGTAACCTTGTTAATTTCTAGGATGAGTTCATGATTATCGATACATGATTAAACATATTATACATACTTTAAAAATACATAATATACAACAGCCGTTGCATCACAAGTGCAATTAGTACGTTGAGTTTGATTTGGGTTATATTTTTTACAGTAAATTATCATTTTTTTATTAATACAGTTCATAAATTCCAAATACATATTTACAACGTTTTTATTTTTATCTACGGCCAGGTATAAGTTTCGCTTAAAATCGTTTCCGCGTCAAATATAATATATTTTAATTTTTTTCACAACAAGATAATGTTTTTAGAAAGTTTGAATATTTTGTTTTGACGTGATTATCTCTACGTATGTTTGATATATATTTTGTTTAAAATCAAGCCCCACAACGAGCGTTCAATACTTCTAGTTCAAGTGTATATGTTATGTATATATAATAGTACGATTAAAACGTTGTTACTTATCTTGCATTAAAATAACTCAAAATAAATATATTCTTAAATAATATATATATA
>BJCO01367436.1:0-14055 GCA_018326465.1 Flaveria floridana | reverse complement strand
TATATATATATATATATATATATATATATAGAGAGAGAGAGAGAGAGAGAGAGAGAGAGAGAGAGAGACAATACTGCAATTTTGAGTAGAGAGCTACATGAACACCACAAGCACTGTTTTTTAAACCACCTCTCTTTCTCTCTCCCACTACATGCGACTATCTTCATGTACAACGCACAAGTGCTTATGCGGTACTCGCAATTCCCTACTTAAATACGGTTAAATCTTGTAATGTCATGTTTACCCTTTTAAAACATTAAAATTATCATATTCACTCACTTCATAGCAAATAATTAAGTCACTTATTTACATGATATTGTGAAACGCCAAAGATAAAGATATCTAAGCAGAACATATATGAAACTAACCTTTATATTAAAAGGTTACTTTAACTTACCTCTACATTAACTTTGTCAAAAAGCTCGAGCTTAAGGTCATATTCATGCTGACCAGCTTTAGCAGAAAATGTAAAAACACCTTCAGGAGCAAGATTGACTTTTGCATCTTTTGTATCAGCCAATACCACGGTGATATAGACTTTGTCCTCCCTCTGAGCCCACTTCACCTCAGGATGGCGACTACATATACAAAAAATTATATATAATTTAATTCTATGGAGAAATAAAACATAGTATACCTCCAACATACAACGTCAACAAAATAATTTGTCGACTATGAGCCAGTAATGCAATATCAAATTTTAGCTGGAAAGGTAACAGTTCAAATATTAATTGTAAGTAACTCAACTGTTCACTATCTTCCATACTGTATTTTTCAGAATCTGGATCAGTTTTTAATAACATATCTGGTCATGTTTAATCCACTAGCTATTTATGAACCATTTACATCCTTACGATAAAAGAATGGTTTTAACATTAAACAACACAGATATACAGATTTATATGAAAGAAAGCCCTTACAGATAAAGATGGCTACAAAACATTAACATATCAAAAGAAGGGCCAAAACTAGTGATACCTACCATCCATCAAACTAGATAAAGTAAACTAACTATCCGGTGCAATTCACCACTGAAATCCAAAATTTGGCCAAAAACAGGTATTTTTTCAGGGAAACACAAAGATTAACTAAAAAACACACAACTTTTTCAAAACTGCAATAAACTTGCAAAAAAAAAAGTATGTACATATATCACCAAAAACACAGTTATTCATAACCCAAAGCACAAATTCTCTCAACTACGTAATATTTTTGGAGGTCACACATATGCAGCTAATCAAGCACCAAACTTCAAAAATCCCTGAACACAATTGTAACATATAATGCAACAATATCAGAACATCCAACAAAATAACCAGAGAAATTAAAACATTCTTCCCAAAAGATACTCAAATTCCAAAAGTTGATCTTTTATGGACCCAATTCAAAACTCAGATACCAAATTTGACTTCCAAACTGCTATAATTTTGAAACTAAATGTTAATCAAACATCAACCTTCAAACCCACAAAACATAACTTCAGAAACCTCAACAAACTGTCTTTACACGAAATCCCACACAAATGCTAATCAAGAACCAATCTTTCGAAAACCCCAAAACACGATTACACTCAAAATCAATCGAGGGTTCCAAAATCGTGAAGTGAACAAGACTATATAAAGCTTAAACAGTGAATTATACAGAAGATCGAACAGAAATTGAAGTGAAGTGTGTGGAAAGATAGGTGTAGAAGAGAAGATTACCTCATGTTTGTATCTGAAAGTGGAAAAAACGAAACGAGAGTAAAGTAAAGTGAAGAAAACCCTAGAAACTTGAGTTGTGATGGTGATTAACGAGCCTCTTAAACCCTTGAGATATTGATACCGTACGCAGGTAAGGTTAAGGTATTCTCATTGTTGGGCTTTCAAAGTTATTTGGCCCAAACTGTTATGGGCCTACAAAATTTGCTCTAGCAAGAGTTGATTGTAATTTTCGAGGTTTTATGTTTTTTTAGGCGTTTTTATTCAAAAATTTTATTTTTTTCCATGTATCCCTAATATTATAAAAGCTTGTCATTTTCATTCATTTTCGTTAACTCAGTTTGTTTTACCCGTTATGTGGACATCAGCTTTGAATGTTTAAAGCAATTTACAACTGTTTGGATGTAAGGGGAAATTGAACAATTTTTATTTAGTTTTTTTTTTCTGGTGAAGTGCAAAAGTACCTAAATGCTCCTCATATGACGTGCGCGTGATGGCTAGGTAACAGGTAAATAAACGGGGTTAATGAAAATGAATGATATTTGCAAGTTTTTTAAATTTTAGGGACGTACAGAAAAAAATTATTTTTGGATGAAAATAACAAAATGCACCAAATCTCATGCACGAAAATAACAATTTACTCTTTTAGTAATTTAAAATTTTAAATCATGGGTGATTGATAGATAATAATTAATAACGATAACTTGACTAATATCTTCTTAATTTTCACTTTTATTTCAAAGACCTTCGAACTCGCACAATCATAAATCATATTCGTGACTTTCACTCTATCCAAAAAACACTATATCGTCAAAGCTAAACTGTCAAACCATGAAAAACGACTATCGCAGCTAGCATGCCAGGTTTAGTTTATCATCCCAAAAATCATAGTTAGTGTTGCCCAGAAGTTTTTGAATATGTGCCAATAAAAAGACAAATTAAACCATGAGATCAACAGCAAAGGGGACAATGGTGGTGTTGGTGTTTGTCAATGTTTTAAGGAGAGGGGTTGTTTACGAGAGTGATTTGACGGGAATAAGTAGGATTTGTTGAACGTGATTTGAAATTTTAAAGATCATAGACGATTTGAACATGAGAAATCATTGTAAAAATGCAGGTTGTTTTCATCATTATCTATGCTTCAATATAAATTTTATTAAAACCAAACTTCGTTTTTATTATCTTCTATAAATAATAAAAATCTCATATCTTCTATGTAATTAACATGATATTACTATAAAAAAAATATTTTATAATTTATAAATATAAAAATTCCTTTAGCGTTGCACGAAGAATATAACTAGTTTTACTACATATTGTTTCTTTTTCGATTACATTCACATAATTTGTCCATACCCCATACTCTTACAAACTATGGTTGTTACTAGCATATTTTTTTATACAAAAACAATGGTTAATAAAAAAAAAACCATTATAAAGATCCAGTATGTTAATCACTACAAAAGAAGGTTTTCTACCCTGATTATTATTACAATTGTTATAAAAATTAAATCCTTCATTCCAGTAGCAAATGACAATCTTAGAAAATAAAGGCATTATCAATCTGAATTTATCAAACTTTCAAAAATTCAATTTCAAACTTAAGATCATAATAGCTATCAACAGGCAATTGGGTAAAACTGGTTCGTATAGAAGCAAGAACCCGAAGGACCAAACTTTTTTTCAAGGACACAATACTATGTTGCAAATTTGCAATTAGGACGTTAAGATTATACTCTACGCACATTTTTAGCTCGATTTTGACGAACTTATGATACAGGAGGCGAATAAAATGTAAAGTTGATGAAAGTTGTAATCTTTATAAGATTTAGGTATAAATGATAGTGTTATCTTTCTAGCTTGCTTAGCAATGCTTCCATTGGTGGCAATTCCTTCACAATTTGGTTCCAATCAGGTAAGCCCTATGAAAAACACAACATTTTTATATAAATATATGATGTTTGACCTCAAAAGTCAAAATAGTTTACAAATAAGAAATAACAAGTGATCAACTTCTTTTAGCCATTGTACATAGCTTTTCATTGCTAACCAGCCCATAAGTTTCAACATTTTAGCGGTCTAGTCACTTAACCTTTTATTTATTTATTTTTTGCACACGTGGCATTTAAATGAGCATTTAAATTGTTCAAATGTCGAGTGAAACTTTTAACAGGTGAAAAAAAGTTAAATGATTACATTTTAACTTTAAAATGTTACAAGTTGGTTTTATTAGTGATGCTAAACGGATCGTGTTGGCAGGTTGAATCCAACAAGAACACAAATGCGACATGAACATGCAAGGGTCGACACAAACACGACCCGTTTATCCTAATTTTTATTATATTATCCAAAAAACATATGACAACATAATGCTCTCTTTTTCTTTTTATTTTTGCAGGAATAATGGTTTGCATGCTATAAAAAGCCAGTTACTATGGTTATAAAATTCATTCAAAGAAATCAATATATAGTATGAAAAAAGATATGAACACTAACCCTTCCTGATCTTCGAACGCGACCATCTAGACGGAGTATAATATATACATCCTCACCAGGAGTAACTCCTTCGGATTTTTGTTGTTCCTTTATCCACCTTCACAGTTTGGTAGAAGTAACTAAAGTTATAAAGAAATCCCTTGTTTTCTAAAAAATAAATCCCATGAACAACGAAAATTGCAAAGGTTTAAACATTCCATGAAAAATGCTTACACTTTATTCCAATTTTAGAAATTAAGCTAGATTTTAATACTGGTTGAAGCAATAAATCACTAGTTCAACCTGTATTTTTCTATTGAATTTGCAGAAAATGTTGACTGGGCCAGTTTATTTATCATTTTAGTGGCAGGACGGACCTTGGAGCAACAATAAGGTTGCTTTAATAAACCTCTTTCATAATTTCAGGACAAGAATGAGTACATCAAGCCCAAGTGCCCAAGAAAAAATCTTTAATACATTGTAAGTTGGTTTCTATTTTCCGAGTTTTGGGGGGGGGGGGGGGTTAGAAATTAATCTTGATGTTACGAGTGAACCAAGAAAGATAAGGATTAAATTAGTTAGCATGTAGAATATGGTAAATATTTGGAAAATATTGAATGTTTAGGATGTGAATGGGCTATCATTGCAGCTGTGTTTGAGCTGTGATTTCATAGTAATTAAGGTTATAAGTAGTATAAAAAAGGGTCATTGTATAGAGTTTAGTTTAAGGTGTAGTCTTTTTTTTTCATATTAATAAAAAGAGTAGTTCCCACAAAATACCGAGTATTATCTTTGTTTTTCTAGGCCAATATTCTAACATCAAATGAGTTGGGTTGACCCACCAACACTTGCGTCCCACTTTCTTTATCATAGAGCAAATTAAGAGGCAATAAACACTTGAGTTTGGTTTGGACAACTCACAAACCGTTCAACCTGTTTGACCCGTGTTCTTTTGCCCTTTCTTCTTCTTCTTTTTTTTTGCATTACCAATTTATGAATAGCGTGTGTTTCAAGTTTTTACAAAACAGCCATCAACAATATTATCACTGACCTTTCCCATTCCCTAGGTGATACAACCTCAGCCTTGAATCGAATCTCAGACTTCAATTTTGTTTTCTCAGTTATTGACTGAGCTCGTGTCTCGAAATCATCCTACAATGTCATCCACAGAGTACCAAAAAGAATAAACAAATTTTAATCAACTAGATTTCTATAACAAGATGTTAACGTGGAAAATATCAACCCAATTCTATGTAAACAGATCAATTTGGTTTTTATTTGAATATTTGATTGATAACGAGTCCAACAGGTTAAACATGTCATATTCAGCTAATCATGTACTAAAATATTGATAATGCCCAATTGACCTGTGTTAGACTAATTTCGACCCATTTACTTATGAATGGGGCAATTTGGGTTATGTTTTCTCTCTTAATTGGTGAAACAGGTAAAATAGAAAAGAGACTTAAAAAGAAAATGGATTGAATGGGTCAAATGGATTGAAGTCTTCATAGTGCTTAAAACCTTTAAATCATTTTATTCAAAAAATAAGATTATTACCCTGAATAATATGGCTCATGTAATCATACTTGACACACTAAAATATATATAAAAAAGCTAGAATTTTTAGCAAAATGCGTCCCAACACACCACCCTCTACCAAGATGCAATATGGTTTCAAGAAGTTAATTATGGTTTTACCCCAACAGAAGGAAGAGATGTAGCTGCTTTTTTGGGACCACCAAAGCCTCTTTTCTCAACTAGTGAATCCTTTTCACCCCAAATAACAGGAACCAATATAACACCTCGGTTAAGGAGGTCCGTTCTAAACCTCTCTGCCTTTTGGATGGCCAAAGAAACTGTTTCTTTTTTTCCCGCCAATATGACCTTGACTCAAAAAAACATACAAAGAATGTAGCACATCAAACATTTATATGTGACAAGATTTGCCTGGTGGAAATTTGAGGAACTCACAATTTACTCTGATTGTAACAATCTGATGACATGGTTTAAAGGGTGTTTGAATGTATCTTTTGAAAGTGGTAATGTGATTTTGAGCAATCAGAATCATATAATCAGTTGTAGTAGAAAGGGCGTAGGTGTTTGGATGTGCTTTTGCTCTGTTTGAAGTTGTAACGGTCCGCTAACAGGTGATTGGGTGTTTGGAAAATAGTTATTTAGGAAATTAATACATAAAATGATGAAAAGGGCTTTTGTTAAAGAAATAGGAGAAGCGTCTTGTGAGATGGGAATATAAATCCCTGAAACTAGGGGTTACATTGGTAATTTGGTAATTCTGTTTTACACTCTGATAAATAGTTTTGTTGAAGCCCGTATTAAACTGATGTCCAAAACAGTAACTTTTAGCACCTAAAAAAAAGATAATCAGATGCAGAATCTGTTTATCCAAGCATTCAAAACCGAGCAAAGACGACTAATATCAAAAAGCAAATCCAAACACTCCCTAATCTTCCTTATTCCTCTTTTTCTAAAAACGCAACAAGATTTAAAATATATCACCGATAAGGATATAAATACTAACAGGTCTTGCAGTGTCTCTTAATTGCACAAGTTCAACCACCCGATTAGTTGATAGGCGCAGTGGCAATCTTGATAAGGTTTCATTTCTAGAAATTTGAGCAAGTTGTTCTTCCTCTTTCTTATTGTCCCAAATAAATAAGGCAACAAACACCACAATACCTGCAAAGATCATAGCATATTCAACTCCTATTCAGAGGTTGCAATTTAAACCTACTCGCTTGTAACTGGATTGATTTAGGTTGTCCTTTTATAACAAATGGATCAAATCAATATATTTAGTGAAACATTGTAAAGGGGAAGGCCCAAATAGTCTATTCAGTTGATGTTTTTAATGCATATAGCGTGTCATGTTGTTTCATTTAAAGATTAAGAAAATTTTTGTATTACTAATGGTTTTTCATTCAACTTCATATATGCATTTCAAAAAGTTCAAAATTTATATTTCTCCCTCCAAGTTTAACACTTCAACAATATCATATTTACCCTTTCAAAGCACTAAACATATCATATTTACACAATCCATATTATAATTGTATGTTTGGCAGAATAAACAAGTTTATTAGAATAATCATCATAAGTAACCGATTTTATAAAATTACACATGGAATGGGTAAAACATGTTTTTAAATGTTTATTAGGATAATAACAAAATACGAAATTATGAAATCTGGAAGGGAAATTTTGAATTTTTAGATGCATATATACGGAATTTTCCCTATTGTTTTTGTGAACATCTTTAATGCACTTGGTATTTACTAAAAAGCTGGACAAAAGAAGCTGTAAGTAGTGAGTCAGCACCATCAAACCTGTATTAGAAATGACTCATTTCAACATGAACTCGTTACCCGACCTGGCTTATCCACCCATCTTCCTAGTCCCTACCTCTAGTTACATGCAAATTGAACTAATATAACATTTTTACCTCCAACATTAATGGCAAAGTTTTGAGCAGTTGCCAAGACATCTGGGGCCCCCTCACCGCCTTGTATTGCAAGAAACAATCTTGGTATAGTAAAAAACAATGATATTCCTGCTGCTGCTGTAAATGCCACATAAAAGAATTTTCTGACCCCACGAAACGGGGCTTGGACTTCACTAATAAGTTTAAGATCTCTTCGGAAACCATAGCCTATATCTTCCCCACCTAATCTAGCCTGTAAATAGTTTAATGCATCTTTAACTAATTTTGATAATTGATAAAACTTGATAACCCATTTAGGCTTTTAAACAATCTGAACTTTTTCATGGGGATGTTAGGGTGAGAGTTTAAACTTTAAGCTAATTATTGCGATCAGAAGTTGCAATAAATAATTTAAGTGTTCAAGGGATCACGATTTAAAATTCTGGGTTAAAGCATGCAACGCAACAAACTTTTGTTTGATTTCGGTTTTCAGTAAGCATATTTGTTTTTACCCATAAATGGGAACTAAAGTTCAAATTAACAGATATAAGGTAATTTCAACCATCTTAGTGGGTAACAAGTTACCAAGTAAGGAAAAAGTAAACATAAACTTATCGGCATGCCTTTGTTTTGACATGGTAACCTTTAAAGATTTCATCAAATAAAAACTAAGAATCGTCATGAGCAAAGAAGACACATGGGTGCAGATGAAAAACCTCTTCTTGTAGTTCTTTAAATTCAGGCGTAACTCTAAAGGATGCCAAATCTGGATCATTTAAAATTGTACCAAATTTCAAATCATATTCTTTAAGAGCAGTTCGAAGACAATCAGCAGCTTTCTTTCCCTCACCTCTTCCTCCAAATAATAAAAATAAAACTCAATCAGATTATCCCACAACATGAATATATATATTTATGGCAATATAAGAGACCTTTCATATAATAAAGTTATATTTATAGATAGTCAAACAATAGACAACAATCACACCCAAAAACCACATGAGTTATGTAAGGAAATAGCATATGGATAATAGGTTAAGCGAAAATATTTAACTGAAAAGGAAACGGGTCAAGTGCGTTGAACGAGGTGAAAGTCATCTAAGTGTATTCAAATGCATAAAAACCTCATAAATTGCTTTATTAAAGAAAGATTTTTTTGGTACATTATGGTTTTTGTAGTCTTATATAGCAGATAACTATTTATAAAATATAAAAAAGGGATAACTATGTATTTACGGGTCAACTTTATCCGTTTTAAACCAAAAGAAAAAAACTACCTGTTTTGACCTGATAACCCCACTCATTTTGCCACCTCTAGCACAGGGGTATACACTAAATAAGAAAAAATATATAGAAGAAAATCAAATATGTCCACCTCTAAAGCAAATGAAGAGTAAAAAGAGATGCAATCCTACAAAGAGTAAATATATCACAAACATAGAGGTTGTTTAGATGCGCGTTTGAAAGTTATTGCGAATTGTAGTGATTAAATAAAAGTTATTATTGAAGACACATGGAGAGAAATTATTTCATTTGCCAAACACAAAATGTGTAACTTATTATTAACTTAACAAAAATCCACATACCTATAAGCATGACAACATGCTTTGTTATAAAGTGCAGCTTGAGCCTCAACAGGATTAGGATTCAAGGTGAGTGCCGTTTCAAACTGCGTGAGAGCATCTTTAACCTAGATAATTTATACAAATTATTAGCATGCATAATATTGCTCTGTTTCAATATATATAGAACCATTTTGGTTATTTGTCGTTATCTATTGATCATGTTAGACCATTTGTCAAAATGTTTAAAAACTTTATAATAATAACTGAATAAGCAAATCTTGTGAACTGAAATTAATAGCAACTATTTCGTGTATTCGTGACATGGGGCAAACACTTGCTTATGTTTTGAGAAAATTAAAAAAATATGCATCAATTCTTGCAATTTTCATTGGATGGGGATATATAAAATAGTGAAATTTTGGGGTTCAAGGTAAGAACTAAGAAATGCTGCAAATGCCCACCATTATTCATCTCTATTCTGTTGATACAGTCATATTATTATCACAATGCATGATGTGTCAACATAGGGATTTCAAATAATTATTGTAATCTTTATAATATAAAAGGAAAATATATTGTTACTCTCATGCATCTTGTGAAAAGAATTGTTACAGGGATGCATAGACCGATCAAAAACCCTACGTTTGCCACGACTGATTCAAACTTTCTGCTCCAAATTCAGGATTTTTCTGGTTGTTTTTATCGTTTAATTCACAAACTATTTCATAATCTCAAGACACTTATCAGCTTTGATATTACAATTATATCATAGTGTACAATCAGTCGAATTCATATTAAACACTATAATACATATAGGTCTTCAATTTAAGACATCATAAGATTAGGAGTTTCGATTTAGGCCATCCGATCCTATTTGGATTGTGTCCACTTAATCTAAACCGTCCAATACTAGTTTGATCATATGACTAGTCAATTTAAAGGGATGGACCTCGGACCTCGGACCTTGGACCTTGGAGCAATGGTAAGGGTGCTGCGATGTGAGTATGTGACATGGAAATTATGGATTCGAGTCATGAAAACAGCCTCTTACAAAATCCAGAGTAAGGATGCGTACATCAAGCCCGAAGTCCCAACACCCCAGAGCCCACATTGTGCACCAGGTTTGCCCTTTTTTTACCAGTCATCTTCAAACAGACTGTATTGGGAAGGTGAGGGTGATAATTATCAATGCACTATCATATTCTTCTAGTCTTTAGTTTTAAAGATTCTGACTTTCAAAGCCATTCCCAAAAAAAGGAGTATCCGGTGCTTGACTTAGCTCCCACTTTGCACAGAGTTCGCCAAGGGGCTGGATCGCTTCGACAATCTGATGCACGCAGCCATATCATACACTTTGTGCAAAGCATCAACCTTACTCATTGCCCCAACGAGCATCTCAAAGCAATCCTCAAATACAAATTCAAAACATATAGCAACATCCATAACAATGGAGCTACTTATCACAACCCTAAACACTAAAACTATATATAAAACAGAAATCAATTCCAACAAATATAAGCTTAAGAAACTCTATGAATTAAACAATGATAATTGCACATATGGGGGCTCAAATTTACAGATATGAGACCGAACTAAAAAGATGAAAATTAATTAGTACCCGTCCTTTGGAGAAGAGGGTGAGCCCCAAATTGACGCAAGATTCTGCTGTCTCCGAACCAACTTCCGGAGACGGGGACGGTGGCGACGGTGAGGTTGAAGAAGAGCAAGAAATCGGTGAAAAGATGCATTTTTTAGGGGAATTGAAGGTGGGTTTTCTGTGAAGGAGTAGTGGTGAAGATGATGGGTGATTTGGGGTGACGACGGAGCAGCGGCGGTGGTGGTGGTGCCGGAAAACTGGATTTATGACCTCCATTGAGGTGTTTTCATGGAAGATAACCGTTTATGGGTTATCCACTTGTTTCTTCTTTGTATATTATAAAAGAGAGTTTTCTTTACAATGAGTGCTGGAAGTTAGAGAAAAATATTATAATTAAAAGTCTCAAACTAGAATACAAGGTTTTAAAGATGTTATGAAGATTGAAAGATTGGTCATTTTTGTTTTCTCAAAAGACTAAAAGACTAAAAGATGTAGAAAGGGTTAATAAATAAATGGTTATAAAAGACTAAAAGATAATTATATTATTACCGTCTTTAGTAAATCCGTATATTACACGGATTAAATAAATAAAATAGTAAATAAAATAAATTTTATTAATAATAAAATTATATTCTAATATAAGATATTATTAAAATTACTTATTAGTAAGAACTATGAGTAACAAAAACAGTGATATCAACTTTTTAAACTTTTTTTGTTTTTTCAAAAATAAAAATAGAAATTTTGTTATCAAGCAAACTGTTTTAAAAAATAATTTTTTTTATAATTTTTCTTATTATAACTTTAAATTTTAATTACTTTTGATTTATAAAAAAGTTACTTTTTAAAACACCAAATTTAAAATATTTTGATGTTTTAGAAAAATTTCTTATTTCGTAAAAAATGTGTTTCTTTAGAAATAACATTAAACTAAAAATCTTTTTTATTTAATAAAAAATAAATTTTAAACTTAAAAAGATTTAAATAATATTATTAGTAATTAACATAATTATATAATAGGACTTGATTTATTTAAGTAATGTTTATTATTCCGCTGCATTGTGTCGGTATCAGTCAGTCACGGCCAGTCCCGGTCATCGGAGTGTGACATTTACTCTTATAAATATGATGATTATTTTACTTTGCTTGTTGTATGACACTTTTGGATCAGCTTCATTGGTAGCATTGCCTTATGTTGCTACTTGAGTGTAATAGGTTCATCAAATTTCTGCTTGGGTGACGTCAAGTAATATTTCATTGCCTAAATTACCAACATAGCCAAAATGATTATATTTTACTTGTTCGTGAAAGTCATGGTTTCTCATTGATGATCATTACATAATTAACAACTCATAGAACACGAGATATTGATCCATATTTATTTTCATACGTTGTTTAACTATTCTCGTTCTCAATTGGAGATTCAAAGTGGTCTATTCAAACTTCCTGTGTGAGCACGACCACACATTTATACTGGTTCAAAACAACGAGGAGCCCATAGATGTCAGTTGTTTACTGTAGTAAGAAACAACTCCCATATTAGATGCATGCAACTTTCACATTTCATTAGATTATTGATTTCCTTTACAAGAATGGATACATGAATCCATTGCTTTGTACTTGGTATCTTGATTTGGCCAAGCTTTATGCAATTCCAAAGTTTAGTTTTCACTTAAAATTTAAAAGGAATAGTAGGGTTGATTTATTTGTTTGTAACTAATTATTGTTTAACTATTTTCATTCTACGTCCGAAATTAAAACACTCCATTCAACTTCTAGTTTAAGCACGACCATAAGTTTATACCGGGTTCAAATCAACAAGGAGCCTATTAGCTACATACAACTCTCAAACGAATCCATTAGTTTATAATTGGGAGCTTGATTTGGCCAAGATTTATATAATACCAAAAGAGTAAATTTCAATTTTGGTCCATGTGGTTTAATCATTTTAGTCTAAAAATGAATCTTTGATCATATCATGTCCTATGGTTTCATTTTTTTAGTGATTTTGATTCCTAACATTAACTTTGTTAGTTTTTACTGTTAAATCAGATAAGTAACTTGAGGGGTGGTTTTTTTTATCACCCCAATACCACCCACGACACCACACCGACACCACCATCGTCATTTTCATCTCTCAGTCTCTCACCATCATCATCCTTCATCTTCCTCATCTCTTACCGTCGGCCATTACAAAAACCCTCAGAAGCTTACTCTATCCACACCCCATCACTAAAACCATCAAAAGCTTTCATCTGCACTTAAATGAATCATGACTCGTTCCTACAGATTCCTCTCCTCCACCACCACAAACACCACAAACTCATCTTCATCATTTGATCAAACCACCGCAAAGCCGCCGGAGGCCGTCGCTGTTGAGTCCGACTTCGTCGTCATCCCCGCCGCCATCCTCTGCGCTCTCATCTGTGTCCTCTGCCTCTTCTCCGTCGCTCGCTGCGCCTGGCTCCGCCGCGGATCCACCGCCACCGCTCGCCGGAACCCTAGCCACCAAACCGCTAACAAAGGAATCAAAAAGAAGATAGTCAAAACGCTTTCGCAGTGCGGACACGGATTTCATGTCGGATGTATTGAATTGTGGCTCAGTTCGCATTCATCGTGTCCGTCGTGTAGGCGGATCTTAGCGGTGACGAGAGGTGTCGGAAGTGCGGTGAGTTTCCGGGGGTCTTCGATGCGACGGAGGTGGAGCGTAAAGTTATTACATAAATAGTCCTTTACGTGTAAAATGACCGAAATTCCCTTACACTTGACCTAAAAAATTAAGAGAGTTAGCGTCAGGGATCAAAATCATTATAAAATACAAACTTCGGGCTTTGATATGTCCAAAAATTTCTTTTTAAACTTAAAGGGTTAAACAATTCTAACATCAGAACCAAAAACGAAATTTATTCATACCAAAATTATAGTTTCGCTTAAAATTGAAAAGGAATTTTAGGGTTGATTTAGTCGTTTCTAACTAATTATAGAGATGATATGGTTAAAATTAGTTTTGCAAGTGTGTGGACCAGAGTTGAGAAGTTGATATGCAACAAGGTAGTCACGTAAGTTGTAAGAGCATTCACAGTCCATTCCTTATCTTTATCCATATAATTACACTAAAAATCACTACTTCTTCTCTCTCCTTTCAATTAAATAATATATTTTTATACCTTTTTCATTACCTTTTCTCTCTCCTTCACTCACAACCACTTTCAAAAATATTAAAAAATTTATAAGGATTGTACAGTGATTCTTCAAATATACCAATCCACAATAACA
>BJCO01367435.1:0-19111 GCA_018326465.1 Flaveria floridana | reverse complement strand
GGGGGGGGACGGTGAAGTGGTGTTGGTGGCTGGCTGTGAAGGGGTGAAGGCGAGGTGGGTAGGCGGTGAAGGGGGAAGGGGTCGGGTGGGGTGCGGTGAAGGTGGCAGGGGTGGCTGCGTTTTAGTGGGGTGCGGTGAAGGGGTCGGGTGAGTGATGGTGTGGGGTTGGGGGTGGAGATGGTGGCAGTGATGGAGGTGATGGTGGTGATGGTGTTCGGCGTGACTCCGGTTGGTGGAGCAGGTGGCTCCGGTGAAGGGGGTGAAGGCGGTGGTGGCTCCGGTGAAGATGTTGAAGATGGTGGGTGACTCCGGTGAGGATGGTGTAGGGGGTGAACGGTGGAGGTGGGAGGCGGTGGTACTGCGCGGTGATGGAGGTGATGGGGTGGGGCGCCGGAAACTGATAAGGGTGATGCTGGTGGCGGAACTGATGAGGGGATCGCACACAATCGCACACAACCTCACTAGTGTTTCAAAATTAATCTCTAATGAATTGTTTTACTGATGGTTCGAGTTCATGGAATTGAAGCCCTGAACCGATCTCTCCAAAGTTACACAATTCTTTTTAGACAATTATTTGCACAAATTTCAGCAAAAGATTACCTTCTACTGCTGCAGCCGATTGAGGAATTTTCTCATCTTGATTCCTCCTGTTCAGGTTTCTCATCACCATGGTGTTGTTCTTCGTTACCAGTAGAATTATGAAAAGTCAACTTTTCAGAGAACCGGAAAGCTTTGATACCATTTTTATGGTCAGAATACAATGACGGCTTAAAAAGAAATTTCATTCAAACTATTGTTTCACTGATTAATTATCATTAAGGACAAGTTGATTGCTAACTATTAGTTAGGCAGTTCATCATTTACATCAAAACCCTAAAGGTAACACAATTACAAAATGAACCTCAAATTTGTTAAACCACATCAAAGTTTTATTAGTTGTTGTTTGCCTCCATCTAACCCGTAAGTTTCAGCATTTCGTGAAAAAGTACTACTATAATAGTTACCAAGTGGATCCTTACTGAGTTAACCATCTTTGTTTATAAACTATTAAAGTGGGATCAAATCTAAAAAAAACATAAAAGTTACTGTAACAGCCAGGTTACATTTTAATATAAGTAATAATAACATTTTCTATTTAGGGTATAATAAATATTTTTTGGAACTAAAAGCTCCATCTCAAGTAAATGCACAAGCATGATTCACGCATGCGCACACTCCTAAAATTAGGAATGAGTAGAAAATCTGAATAATCCAACAAAAATATAAAAAATCTGATACAACCACATCTAAATAACTGACCCAAACTAATAGTTGATAGTTATTTATACCTTGTTCCAAAACCAAACAGCACTAAACTTGTTTGAATGTTGTTATAGGATTTAACCCAAATCCATTATTTTTGGCCAAAAGTTTGAGGATTAAATCAATTAATAGTGTTCACAAAAATTTTAGTTTAAAGATTTTAGATCGAAAATCATTAGGGTCGATTTTTTTCAGGCCCAAACATTTTAAGCACAAACGTAAAACCGTAAACAAACCCATAACCAAACCCAAACCATACGCAACCAAATATTGGGTTTTTGTTTGGTTCGAGCCCAAAACCGACACATGCACACCATAGGTAAAAGCTTGCAAAGTCATATACAGCTATAGAATAGAAATATTTTTTTACAATGGTTCTTTTTATTTACAAGTTAAGCAAGCCAAAAGCAAATACCTATTATCTCAAATTTGGACAGCAGTCCAAATTCTCTAGTCCCTTGCAGTTTTTGAACTAGTGATTGGCTTTTGAAGAGGCTTCAACGCCGCCATGATGTCACTAAATGTAGGCCGTAATTTTGGATCACTGTACAGTTAGGAAGCATGGTGATTAAATTCTCTTCTAGGTCATAACTATAGATGGGCAGGTTAGATGACAGTCATTGTTGGTAAACGCTTCTGTTATATTAATGTGATACAAATCGTCAATATAAAATGACTTATACACAATAAAAGTAAACTTTAGATGATTTTCAACCCATTTACCTTTTAGCTAGTTTTTTTCACTTGTTCCATTTGACCAACATGTAATAAATTACAACCGAAATTAACCCACCGATGAGTAAATGTGTCATATAACTCAAATTCTAGTGTCTGTTTACCAATATTTTTTAGGGTTAATTTTAATGCATGATGCTTTTTTATGTTTGCTTTTAAAAAAAGATGGGCTGAGGATTGGAGTACTTACGTTTGCCAACATCTTCTAATAATATCAGCAATGGCGGGGTCCACGTCATCAGGAACTTCAAGACGCCGATGCTGAAACCCAACAGCACCAACAACTTGCATCGGGTTCATTCCACCCCATGGTTGTTGCAGTGTACATAGCTCCCACAAAATGACTCCAAAGCTGTAAACATCACACCTGCAGTGCATTGCTTCGATCAACATAATAAGAAAAAAAAAACTACATTTCTTTCTGAAACGCATGATACTAACTAAATTAACGTAAGAGAACAAAAAATACCAACTTTTCATCTGAAGGCTCATTTCGTAGGACCTCCGGAGCCATCCATTCTGCCTGAACAAGGTCATATGTACCACATCAAATTGTCAGTACAAGTCATGCTGTTAGAAACCATCAGCGAAGTTTAATGCATAAAACTTCGTAAATGATTTTATTCAAAAAGATTAGAATCATATTTGTCACACTATCGTTTAGGAAATCTAATAAAACTTTTGGGAAAAGATGTTCTCTTTCAAAAAAAGTACCCATTACTAGGTTTATTTACTTTCCTTGGGTATAGAGCATACTATGTTATTTAGTTCCATTTTCATGGTTATTTGCCTTCCTTTTTGTATAATTAGGGTGTTACCTCTCAGTAAAATACAACACAAATTGTATATTTGTTGAATATGATTATAATAGTTCAAAGAAGCATGGTCTGGGAAGAACATACCGTCCCTGCAGTAGACCTTGATGAAAGGAATGTGTTCTGCTTCATTCTTGACAACCCAAAATCACAAACCTGTTGACAGAATGGTATCATATATTAGAATATGAGACCCCATTTCAATAGAGGCTCACAAGATTGGTATGCTACCTTCACAACCCAGTTTTTATCAACAAGGAGATTTGGAGACTTCAAATCACGGTGAACTATAACTGGCGTGCAGTTGTGCAGATAATTCATGCCACGGGCCTGAAAGTTCAATTTTTAAAGATACAGAAATTATTGCTTATAGAATAAACCTAACAAGAAAAAGTATCAACATCAAATCAAGCTCCAAAGGTTGCAGAAAATAGCATACAGCATGAAGAGCTATCCTCAAACGCCGTCTAATATCAAGCTGATTGTTGGGCCGGTGTATTAATCTATACAAACTACCTCTGCACAAGATAATAAATGTTTCATTACAATGGAGTAAACAAATATTCATTAATGAAAACGAAACTCATTTACGTACGCAAGTGATGGAAAGAAAGAAGAGTTTATACATTCAATCAATTTATAGTTAAAATATTAGAAGTTACCATGTACTGAACCACCCTTATGAAGGTGCAATGATACACAAGTGAAACACAAAGGAAGAAAGGACAAACCACCATTGCTATTCGTTTATTCTCGGAGGGGGCAAAATGGAAACGTCAAAAGTGGCTAAGAAGTTGTTAGAATATTATTGTTATATATAGGAGAGCTATGCTAGTGGTAGGGTAAGATTTTGTTTGTTACAACTGATTGGGCTCCCTGCGTGGAGATTAGGGATTATTCCCTTGTTTATCATTTGGCTTCTTTTTTGAGTTATCAAATAAAGCTCTCCTTTCATTTCTAATCTCATTATTCTTCTCTCTGTGTTCAATTCACATTTCAATCTCTATCATTGGTCCGACCTGCTGTAACCGGCTACCATGGTGTCGCACTCCGATCGATTGGATGCTCATGACCAGCAACTCTCGCAGATTCAATCGAATGTTTCATCGATGCAAGTCTCAATCGATACGGTTCATTCCGACGTTGCTGATCTTAAGAAATTGGTGATCTCTTGGATGAACAAACAGGAGAAACAGCCGCCGCTGTCGGGGTTGTCCTCTCCGCCTCATAGTGGTGGCGAAGGGTTTCAGTCCGGCGATAACGCCGGCCCACCATCTCCCAACGTTAATTCTTCAGCCAATTCCGGTTCCAAATTGGATGTTCCCTGGGCTGTTAAGAAGATTAAGCTCCCCGAATTTCAGGGTTTCGATCCTCAAGGGTGGATTAAGAAAGCTACCCTCTACTTCGACATCAACAACACTCCGGAGGACATGCGGATACGTTTAGCTCAATTAAGCATGGTGGGGGTGGCTCTCCACTGGTTTACTATCGTCACGGAGGTGAACCCGTCTCTGTCTTGGTCCGAATTCCAATTGGAACTCCTCAAAAGGTTTAGCGGTCTCGAAATCCACAATCCTTATGAACAATTGGCTGCTCTACAACAGGGTGAGTCGATTCTCGACTATATTGATGATTTTGAGTATCTCTTGTCTCTTGTCCCTCGTTTACCAGAAGCTCAGGCGCTGGGGTACTTCATCGCCGGTTTACGGGATGATGTTAAACAACGTGTCCGGCTCCAACGACCCCTTTCCCGTCTGGATGCCATGTATCTGGCAAAGGATGTAGAGGCGATGCTTCGTCCTTCGTCGGCTCTGGGCTCGATGGCCCGATTCCGGTATGCTAAAAAACCGGGGCTGCATCAGTTCGTGGACTCTCCCGCTCAATTGGGCCACGGAGATATGGTTGGCCCAGGGAAAGTAAAATTGGTGGACAGGCCTAGTTCAAACAAATGGGATGGGCCTAGGGTCTCTACTTCTCCCCGAGCGCTATCTTCTTCCAGTAATCCTCCGTCTCCTACGGTATTTCGCGATCGTGGAATGCGCTCCTTGTCCAGACCAGAGTATGAAGATCGTCGACGGAAGGGGCTATGCTTCCGTTGTGGACAACTATACGGACCGGCTCACAAATGCCCGGAAGGCCGACTTCGTATTTTACTTCTTGGGGAGGACGAAGACGAGAATTCAGAGGGTTCCCACTTGGGATTGGAAGGCTCTCACAGCCCTAACAGTCAATCCGAGCTAGCATCACCAACCGGGGAGTGCACCTCCTTGGAATTAGAGGGAGCTTCGGTGCCGAATGGGGGTTCAAAAACATTGAAGTTGGAAGGGACCTTGTCGGGTATTCCGGTTAGCATGCTCGTCGATAGCGGCGCTTCCCATAACTTCATTTCGAGTCGTTTAGCTCGGGCTTTCGGTCTCCCAGTAGTATCATTTTCAGGTATTCGTATTAAACTCGGCGATGGTCATTTTGTATTAGTATCGAATCGCTGTGTTGGGGCTGAGATTTGTATTGGATCTTGCAATTTTAAAGTGGATGCTCTCGTGTTTGACACGGGTAATTTGGATGTCATTCTGGGTATGGATTGGCTTAAGTCCTTAGGAGAGGTGACTTATAACTGGATGGAGGCGTGGATGAAATTTACTTTTCAGAGTAAAACGGTGACTTTGCAAGGGGTATCACGCGATCAATCCGGGCCAGCAGCCCTGCAACAGTGGTTAGCCATGGAGGATGGGAGTATTTCGAAAGGCAGGGGATCTATTGGGGGAACGATACAGAGCAATATGTCGGATCATTTGAAGGAGTCTCAACGGCTGGAGTTGCAACAACTGTTACTGAAGTTTCCTACATTGTTTGATGAGCCCACTGGTCTTCCTCCAATTCGCTCGCATGACCATGGGATCACATTGTTAACCTCGGATCCGATTGCAGTCCGACCCTATCGTTACCCACATGCGCAGAAGGCTGAAATTGAGAGGCAGGTGCAAGAGCTTTTAAAATTGGGAATGATTAGGCCAAGTCGAAGTGCCTATTCTAGCCCGGTTATTCTAGTTAAGAAAAAGAATGGGTCATGGCGTATGTGAGTGGACTATCGTGCCCTTAATAAGGCGACGGTACCGGATAAATTTCCGATCCCAGTGGTAGATGAGTTATTAGATGAACTGTTTGGGGCAAAATTCTTTACCAAGTTGGATTTGAAATCGGGTTATAACCAAATTCGGATGCGGGAAGATAGTATTGCTAAAACTGCGTTCCGTACTCACGATGGCCATTATGAGTATCTCGTGATGCCGTTTGGCTTGACAAATGCCCCGGCAACATTCCAAACCCTTATGAATGATGTGTTCCATCCTTTATTACGGAAGAAAGTGGTTATTTTTTTTGATGATATTTTGATTTACAGTCCATCTTGGGAGACACATATGGAAGATTTGCAAATGGTATTCCACATTCTCACTCAACATCAGCTCATGGTTAACAAGGATAAATGTTCCTTTGCTCAGACCACGGTTGATTATTTGGGTCACATTATTAACGGGCAAGGTGTGGCGATGGATGGTAATAAGGTTACCGTAGTTAAGGAGTGGCCTGTTCCAAAAAATATCAAAGGGTTGAGAGGTTTCTTGGGCCTCACCGGGTATTACCGAAAATTCATCCGACATTATGGGAGTATCGCTAGACCACTCACTGATTTGACAAAGAAAGACGCCTTTTTATGGAGTGATTCTGCTCAGGTGGCATTCGATCAATTGAAGGAGGCCTTAAGTTCAGCTCCAGTGTTGGCCTTACCGGATTTTTCATCCTCATTCGTGGTTGAATGTGATGCATCCGGTTGGGGAATTGGAGCAGTGTTGATGCAACACAATCGGCCGGTGGCCTACTTTAGTAAGGCTTTAAGCGATAAAAATCTAGCCAAATCCGCTTACGAACGAGAAATGATGGCACTGGTACTCGCGTTCCAACATTGGCGACCCTACTTGTTGGGATCCCGTTTCACAATTTTTACCGATCAAAAGAGCCTCAAGTTTCTATTACAACAACGGGTCTCCACACCGGACCAACAAAATTGGGTTGCTAAACTGCTGGGATACGATTTTGATATCTGTTATAAACCGGGGCGCGAGAATCGAGCTGCGGACGCATTGTCTCGAAGGGCAGAGACGGGGGAGTTCTGCCAATGTATTTCCGCGCCTATATGGTTTCAAGGTGCTCTCTTGATTGAGGAGGCACGAGCTGATCCAGACATTCAAAAACTGATCCACACGGTCTCTAATGACCCAACCAAACTTCCGGGTTATTCAGTTAAACAAGGGCTGCTGTATTACCAGAATCGCCTCGTTATTCCCAAACAGTCGCAATATATTCCAGCTCTTCTTCATGAGTTTCATTCAGCAGCATCAGGGGGACACTCCGGTTTCTACCGGACCTATCGCCGTTTGGCCGCCTATTTATATTGGCCAGGTATGACCACTGCAGTGAAGAATTTTGTGCGAGACTGTGATGTGTGTCAACGTTGCAAAGCAAGCACTACTGTTCCAGGTGGGTTGCTTCAGCCCTTGTCAATTCCTAATGCAATTTGGGAGGATATCTCTATGGATTTTATATCCGGGCTGCCATCGTCCAAAGGATTCACTGTTATTTTGGTGGTAGTAGATCGCCTTTCCAAATACGCCCATTTCTTACTCTTGAAACATCCTTACACAGCTCGTTCGGTAGCCGAGGCATTCATTAAAGATATTGTTCGTTTGCATGGGATCCCAAGTACGATTGTTAGTGATCGGGACCCATTGTTTATTAGCAAATTTTGGCAAGAACTCTTTCGTGCTCAAGGAACGAAACTTCACATGAGCTCCTCATATCATCCCAAGTCGGATGGGCAAACGGAAGTCATTAATCGTTGCCTTGAAGCGTATCTTCGGTGTTTTGCAATTGACCAACCCAAATCATGGGCATTATGGTTATCGTGGGCAGAATTTTGGTATAATTCTACATTCCATGCTTCGACCGGTGTCACACCATTCGAGACCGTGTATGGTCGACCTCCGCCTTCGGTTTTTTCATATGCATTGGGGGAGATTCGAGTGGAAGCAGTGGCAAGAGAGTTACATGAGAGAGATGAGGCTCTAAAACAGCTTAAGGTTCACTTGGCTAATGCTCAAACGTCTATGCGAATTCAAGCAAACAAGAAGCGTCGGGAAGTCAGTTTTTCGGTTGGGGAATGGGTCTATGTGAAGTTGAAACCTTATCGCCAATTCTCGGTTAATGCTCGTATTAACCAAAAATTAGCACCTAAGTTCTTTGGCCCTTTTCAGATTGTGGCAGCTGTGGGACCAGTAGCATATAAACTCAAATTACCTGATTCTTCCAAGATCCACCCAGTATTTCATGTATCTCTTCTCAAACGTTCCGTTTCAGTACCCACGGAGTCGGTTTTACCCCCGGATGTGGCTGCTGAAACAGAGACTGTTCTAACACCTAAAGAGATTGTGGCAGCGCGTATGGTTCAATTGGATGGTGAGTCGTTAGAGCAGTGGTTGGTGCATTGGCAAGGACAGTCGGTAGATGAAGCTACGTGGGAAGATAAAGAGTGGGTGGTTGGTCAATTCCCTAACGTACGTCTTGGGGACAAGACTTTTCTTGAAGGCGAGAGTAGTGATACGCAAGTGAAACACAAAGGAAGAAAGGACAAACCACCATTGCTATTCGTTTATTCTCGGAGGGGGCAAAATGGAAATGTCAAAAGTGGCTAAGAAGTTGTTAGAATATTATTGTTATATATAGGAGAGCTATGCTAGTGGTAGGGTAAGATTTTGTTTGTTACAACTGATTGGGCTCCCTGCATGGAGATTAGGGATTATTCCCTGGTTTATCATTTGGCTTCTTTTTTGAGTTATCAAATAAAGCTCTCCTTTCATTTCTAATCTCATTATTCTTCTCTCTGTGTTCAATTCACATTTCAATCTCTATCATGCAACTAGCCATACTCTGACCTATTTGGAGACTTCATTCCTTTTGACTATAGCCAGCCCCATTGAATGTCTAACAAGATTAAAGGAGCACTGTGATAACTGATATTGATACTCTATAAACTCTGGGTACTTAACTCAAGATCATCCTCTTCATCTTTACTGCTTGCAGTAACCCAGCCACACATATCAGAGTAGGACATGTACTACGAATACTAAAGACTTACATGAAATATTTCCTGAAGAAAAGAAGTTCAGAGGAAAAGGGTAGGATGGAGTCAAAGAAGAATCCAAGTTCCTGATATCCAGGAGATACTCCGATGAGCACGTCGGAGTGATGTCCTAATGAGCAGATCAGGGGTGTCCTAGTGGGCATATCAGAGGTGTCCTAAAGCGCATACCGGACACTTCTATATTTTGTATATTAGAGAGGGCGCCTCTCTCCATATATCCTTGAAGAAGCCATGAAGCACAGGTGATAAGCACACACTTCGGAACATCAGTTCATGTTTCCTCACGATATTGGTTACTACCATCATGCGTTTGTCCTTGTAATTCGGTAGTTCTTATTTTTGTGATTTCTAGGAATATTCTCCAGTTCTGCAACCCTCTAGAAAATAGCAAGGTCAAGTATTGTAATGGGCATTATTGTCTGAATGAAAATTCAGGGGAGTTTATCTTCTAACTTTGCAGTTCTTTCTTTCCTGTGTGCAAGAAGAGTAGTTTCGGGTCCTTAGTGGGCAAAGGCAATGAGCTTTACAAATCTTCATTAGCTATATACATTTCTGATCTTGGTGGTTTCAGAGACTTCATGCAATGTCAATCATTGCACGGGTTTACAGGTATCCATTGAGGTGGTGGAAACTTTGTTACCTCTAGTTCTTACTTATCACTATATATATTTACCTTTGCTACTGAAAGTCATTCTTTTGTTCCCTCGGATCTCCCATACCCCTTGTACTTCGTTACCAATACCCTTCATCGCTCCATCCTCAAATGTCTTTCCCTTGCCATTACTTCTAGAATCTACCTCATCAATTTCCATCAACTGAGCCGATTTGTGTAGCCAATACGCACCCGTACAAATTGTTCTTTTAAGAATTTCACTTTTTTTGTTAAAGCCCTACTACCTCATTACTTCACATCCCTCTAGTGTTCAATGATAATCATAAAACATTATCTTATTGGAAATCTTTGTAGTTGCATCATCATAATAATAATACTTTTCCATCAAACTAGACATAGATCACTTTTTCTACCAATTGTCATATGAATGTTGGCTTGTGGTCAAAATAGATAGGTGGTATTAGCTATACGAGAAGAACGCATCCACATACTAACAGTAAACATCATGATCGGTAGAATAAGATATGTTCATTAAAGGAATGGCACCATGGACAACTTTTTCTGACAAAGAAACAAATCTTGCTCTTTGTAAATTTTTATGGTGTTTCCACATGTTGACAAGCATTGGAAGATGACAATAAGTTAGACACGTTCCACCTATGTTGGAAAGACCCCAAGCCTAAACTTCAAGACTTCTATATTTATATGATCATTTTAAAAGGAACTAGAACTAAATTCCCCAATACAATGCAAGATGATATTAAAAACTCATATTATATTTTATGTATTGAAAGGTATAGGAGTGTAGATAAATTGAGAATATCAGTATACCTTGGAAGAAATTCAGTAACAATTGAAAGATTTGGAGCACGTGTTACAGCCCCCATAAAGAGTACCACATTGGGATGCCTAACTCTTTTCATGATGCTCACCTTCAAGTCAAACAACAAACATTAAGGACATAATACATATATAAATTGTCCATATTTTAAACAAGGGTCTGGAAATACTTGCAGATTGTATAAAATGCTTTAATTAAATCAACAACATGCCAATAGTATGCCATAAATTATTTTGTTTGTCAATAAGGTGCAGATTCTACCTCACTCTTGAATTCCTCAAGGGATTCAGCCATTATTTCTTGATCTAGAAACTTTTTAACAGCAACTTCCTGAAATTTAAAATGGTGAGGAAGAAGATGATATAAACTTCTCTTCAGCACGGATGACATATGCATGCATAAAAGCTATTAGAAATTGCAATGCAAATGTTGCTGATGCCCTGGACGATGATCGAACTGTGGATGAACAACTTGAATGAGTATGCACAGAATGTGCAGGGACTCGTGAAGAACAGGGGTGGGAAAAAAATAAGATACACACACAATCGCTAATGGATTCCATACACATCAAATGTCGTACATGTAGGGGTATTTATACACATATATTGGTGGTTAAGAACTAACTAAACTAACACAATTAGCCCCTTAATTCCCACCTAATTACATCTGTTTGACTTTCTAAGAAGTCACAGTTTGACTTTTTAATTAACTTTCTAAAACATATAATTTCTTGATTAATTTCTTCCAATATTCACTCCCCTAATCAAGAAATTCTTGAATCTGTTTTTCTCTGTTCTTGTTCATCAATTGTGCAGTCTATCTTGTCCATTGTTCTTCTTTTGTGCCATTAACTTGAACCATTGAAAAAACTCTAATCCGTGATGCAAAACTTTAAACTCCACTGATGCTATTTTCCCATGATCTTCATGATCCTTCTCTGTTTTCTTTTGACCCTCCTGGTCATAAAAGACCGCGTACATCTTCCCTTAAATGGGACGGACCCTCCCTGGACCCTGCGAAAACGCGGGAGCTCTTTGCAGCACCAGGTACGCCCTCCTGGTCATAAAACAGAGAGGAAAAGAGGGATTAAACCTTACACTCTTTTGAATTTCACTTGGAATAATTAACTTTCTTATTCGATTTCTTCATGCCTCGCTGCATAAATCGAATGCTTCTGGGGTTGAACTGCCTCTGCGTTTTAAACCCTTCAATAATCACTTTACTCTGTTGTTGATGGTTCTCTTATTGGAAAAATGTTTCTGAGTTTGCCGGAATCTTTGGCCGGAAATCGGTTTCTCCAATTTTCTTCTTAAATCAATTTTGGACATTAATCGATGAACCTTCTCTAATTGACTTATGATGGCGATCAACACTGAATCAACAATTATTCTACTGATGTTGATTTTGGTTCCAATCTTGTGTCCGACTCTCTACGCAACACATGGTATCAGTAACCGCTTTGATCGTCTCCTGGTTGATGTAGACTGTCTTCAATTCGATCTTTAAACCTTTGCTCTGATACTATGTTGATGCCCTAGATCGATGATCGAATTGTGGATGAACAACTTGAATGAGTATGCACTGAACGTGTAGGGACTCGTGAAGAACAGGGGTGGGAAAACAATAGATACACACACAATCAATAATGGATTCCACACACATCAAATGTCATACATGTAGGGGTATTTATACACATATATTGGCTGTTAACAACTAACTAAACTAACACAATTAGCCCCTTAATTCCCGCCTAACTACATCTGTTTGACTTTCTAAGAAGTCACAGTTTGACTTTTAATTAACTTTCTAAAACATATAATTTCTTGATTAAATTCTCCTAAAAATGTAATTACAGGTACTAAAACGCATTGTACAATTCTTTAAAGCTAAACCAATTTTTTTTTCCTTTTTTTTACTTTTTAGAATGGACATAGTATATTGGTGGATAGAGCCAAGATTCATAGAGCAAACCACTATAAACAGAGAACTCTTCTTACTTAAGAAAATTGAACCATGCATGCCCTCCATGGCTTTTTTGGCTAAGTTAGATGAGCAATGAGAATTTTTGGCTAATAGAAATTTATTTTATTAATGCAAAAATTTGAAAATTTAACCAAGGTTAGAAGCACACTCGAAAAAAGACTCGAGATCAACTCGGTTGTATACAAGTCGAGTGGGCTTGGTTCGGTTTGTGAGCGATTTGAGCCTGAGCTAGGTGGGGCTTGGTTTGTGTTCCCCGTCGCACTGTGCGAGCATCCCACTAGTACACACACATATACACATGCATACATATAGAGGTGTGTTTAAACAAAACCAATTTAAAGTGACTATGGGGAACTGCATAAGCACTTGTACGGAGTGGATAGAAGATAATCACTTGTAGTGGACAATAAAAGATTGGCAATTAAAAAACCATCTTATGACTCACATTTAGAGATATAGATACGTGTGTCTATGTGGTTCTTGTAGTTCTTTACTTAAAATTGATTTTGTATGTGTGTGTATCCTACATCCTACACCTTATAAGCATGTGATTGGTACGAATTTTGCAAGTGTTTCATCACTACATCGGCTACCTAATTTTCAAAGTGCATCCATATAGGCTCGATAGACTGAGTTATGTAGTAAATACAAGTTACTTTCTCGTAAACAAAGAAAAAAACTACCCAATGCTTAGGATTATACCCGAGGATGTTCTTAAAATTCCTTCATATTAAAATTCAAGCCGCCACCTTACCTAGGTCTTAAGCATCCATGCAAAAGCATAAGACACAACTCAATGTAGAAAAATTCAGCTAAAGAACTATATAAAAACAAAAACTAGCAAATTCAACACCCACAAAACCATTATGAAAATAACTTACTGTTCCATGCCAATCACCACGATATACCTCTCCGTACGATCCTGCAACATAGAGATAACTATTAGATGGTTTACTAATATTGATTAGAAATACAAGCCAACTCCATTATATAGCAACCAAGTTTTACAAATGTTCTAATTTGGTCTGTTTGCTCTAGGACACATTCCATCACCAACTTTGAATATATGTGGCTAATTTTGGTCACTAGTAGAAAAAGATGGTCACAAAATACCTGATTTAGGGTACTTTGCAACTGATAAAAGTAGACTTAAATATTAATTAATTATAATTTTGGATTCTGAAAAGGTCAGTTGATGATATGTGCACAAACTCCCGTTTGATGCAAAAAGGTATTAAGGTCAGTTTCTTTAATTTAATGAAATTTTACAACAATGAGGTACACTTTTAAAATTTAGTAAATAGTGACTAGACGAGCACCAAAAAAAAGTTGCTTAGTAACCAAATTGAAACATTTGTCATACTTTGTTGCAATTTAATGGTATTGCCCCATATAATATAGAACAGTAAACATCTGAAAATTAAAAAGATAGGTCAGTAGTACCCAATCCGATACGCTCACCCAAGGTAATATCCTCCCATGCTATCTCACAATCTGCTACATCCTCGAGGGAGACTTCTGAATTTAAACTGTCTTTACCTGCAGACCCATTCGGCACATTGTTCTCACTTGCATGTAAATGACCAAATTCTCCTCCCCTTCTTGAACTGTCGACAAAATTTGGCAACCCAGTTGCTACCACCGCTGCAGCTGTGACTGTGGCTGCAGCCGCTACAGGCAGTTCTACGTTTGGATCATTTGTACTTCTTGTAGCGGCAACCACCATAGAGGACGCAACAACAGCAGCTGCTGCGGCCGCAGCCGCCGCTGGAACTTTTGCATATTGCGCTTGATTGACTTGAGATTGTGATGAAGAGTGCTTAGTGTGTGCATGATGAGAAGGTAAAACAGGTAAGAATCGAGGAGGAAGATCTAAACCACTTCGAATTTGAACCTTGGTCTTATCCTCTTGTCTGTCGTAAACTTCAGTGAAGAGATTTGGAGGAGCAACCACACCACTTTCAAGTAAAACGTCATGCAGTTTCTGGGCTAATTGAGGATTTTCTTTTGCAGCATCAATCATGTATTGGGAAACATCTTTTACCTTCATTTTACGTGCTGCAGGGGAACTAACACCTTCAGTCCATGAAGGGGATCTTGCATGGCTGTAATTACAAGGCCTTAAAGGAACTTCACCAGTTTTCTCTGGGTGGGTTCCAAAGTCTGCGCATTCTTCTGATGAAGAAGTAAGACCACTTTGCGAAGAAGTTACATGAGACTGTGAAACATCCTCATCTCGGGACCATGGGCTTGATGAGAAGGAAGATTCATCGTGATCAACATGGGATGGAATAAGTGTTCCAGGGTCCGCCATTAGATCAACAATGTATTCCCTGGGTTCATATAAAGCAACTGATTTAGTTAATTGTAATTAGCTAGCATCAAGATGATAACAATTTTGAGTGAGTATTCAGTATTAGTATTAAGGGCAAAACCTTCCATCATCAATCCTTACGAAGTTCATTGCCACATCAGCAGATCCAGTATATTGTTTGCCTTTCAACAAGCAGCAAGGGATATCAACGCAATCAGCCAAAACCTATGAATATAGAAGATAACTGAAAAGAATAAGCCATGCTATAATTTCAGATATGGGGACATGTTTTGGGGATCCAACTTCACTGGCACGGATCTCTATGGAGCTGTAATTTAAATTCTGGGATGTATCCTCTACATTACCAGGTGCAATTTCCATAATCATCAAGCATACCAAATTTCATTCACTTTAACTTTAGTTAACAGCATAGTTTATGTTTAGAGTTGGACATGGCAAAACGGGCGGTTTGGGTAAAGGGTCAAAAACAGGCTAACTATTTTTGTCAAAATATTTATAAATAGTTATTGTGTTAGATATGATAAGAACAACGATCTGATTTTATGAATAGATGGTTTCATAGGGTTTTATGCTCTAAATATACACCGTAAGTGACTTTCAACCCATTTGACCCACTTCCTTTGAACTACTTCAATTCTATTTTACCCATTTAACTTGTTAGATAAAAAAGATGACCAAACCCATTCATGGATCAGTATTACCAAATTGATTCAGAAGGACATGAAAATAGATACACTAACAATCAGGAAATATGATTATGGGAGAGAGAAAGTACCTTGAAAAGCAATGCACGATGACGCGACATCCCAATTTGCAGTGAGCCAAGTGGCAACACCACACTTCCAAGAGTCGCCTTAAATTTACAGCTGAAATTTCTCCATGCAAGCAACATCTTATCCGGATCCCCAACAGGTCCACCCATGTGATTAGAAACTAAAATAGCAAGTTTCTGCACCACATTTTGATCAAATTCTGATATTGACTTAATCTCCAGTGCACTTTTTTCAAGTTGTAACAGCATAGCATCCGTAACTTTGTTGACTACAACTGCTTCCCATGTGACATTACCCGACACCTGGGTTCCTTGTAAATCCGTAAGGGAAGGCATCTCTGATAATAAATCTCTAGGTGAAGTCTCGTACAAATCATAGAATCCATCCAGGATCTTGTCATCATGACCAAGAGCACTGTAATTCTGTTAAGTATGAATAATTCTAGGATATGAGAAAGGGTAGAACCCCCAATATACATATCCAAAAAGTCAAACATTAAAACCAAAAAATAAGTTACACTTGCAGATATGAGTTATCACATTGCTCTGAGTAATTACAGGTAATAACAAACATGGGCAAGTTATGAACAATAGACGCGAACCATATACAACGGCGATGGTTAGAATTTGGCACCAGGAGCTAATCTACAAACTTAATATTTCAGGCAAATTATACCAGCAAGTCCTAATTCATCTTTACAATGGGTGACCCCAGTTGCACATTCTCATGGTACATTTTTTAGGAATCAAAAGGTATTTTAAAATGCTAGATCAACAAGAACAAAACTCCATACATTATGCAAGGAACTCAAATATATAATCACATATGAAGTGTGCGAGCGTGTGGGCATGTAGTTCACTCATTTAGCAACATATCAAACTAAGCAATATCCAAACACCAATAAAAACTGCAGCTAGTTGAAAAGATAAACAAGAGCCATATAGATTTGGATGACTACAAAAGTGAGATGGAAACTGAGGTTACCCAATATCGATACGAGAGGACCTGAGCAGGAGTACTGTGCTGTGGACAAGATCCCAGGCTGATCTGCTTAACCGCTTCAATCTGCACGGCTTCCGGATCCTCCCTTGCACTCAACTCCAAAGCCAATTGAATTTGGTACCCCTCCTCTACATGTGGATCCCCAGCAGCATCAACTGCCATTGTAGGATCAAACCTTTCTTCATTCTTATCTTCACCTCTCTCATTCGAAGACGACGGACGATTCCATCCCGAAACACCACTACTTGATAAAGGGGATTTGATCTGTTCATTGTCCATAGCTTCACTCACCCATTGATTACCCTTTGGAGAACTCTTAGACCCTTCTGCAGCAACATCAGACGGCATCATGTGTAGCTTTTTCAACAGATTCTTCATACTGATACCCTTTCAAGATTCTAATTCATATGAATATGCATCTGATCAAAGTCAATGCTAAAGAAGAACAACCACACCAGCACCGCATAATAATGCCATAAACGTCTCCATTTTCTTACTCCAATCATCAATTTCGATACCAAGTTGAAGAAATAAAGAAGCCACCGATGAAATCCGACAGCACACAGGCAGTGATCACTTCAAAACTGCTGCACTCAGATGCTTGCTTTAATTAGTAAATTTGTAAGTATAAAATGCGAAATTTAAAAGTATGATCTAGGCTTTTTTGATTTACCTGTTTGATAAATAATAAACACTTTGATTTCAGAGAGGAAAAAGGAAGAGAGATGAAGCAGTGAAGATGAAAATTGTAGCAAAAGGGTATGGCAGAGACGACAATGGACAACAAGTGGGAGCAAGATGATGACCCACTTGAGGTTTTAGAGATGCAAATGTTTTTAAATTTTAAGATACTTTTTTCTTATTTATTAAATTGATGGAAATGTAAATACTTGCGTGTCTTTTTCCTTCTTTTTCTAATTTTGGTAATAAGTTATGTCACCAAATTAAATTTATCTTTTAATAATTTACTAAGTTAGCACTCGTGTATTACACGTTTGATAAAAATAAGAATACATCGTTAACAAAGAACGTGTCTAGTTAACGAGTCAACCCGACCTGCTATCTTTTTATTTAAGGGAGGAGGGGGCACCCTCCCTCGGGTACCCATTCGGGTAGGCGGGTACCCGCTCGGGTACACCGCCACCACCCCTTGCGGGTACCCGGCCGGTAGTATGTTTCGGGTTGTAGTAGCTGATGGATGCCCGAGAAGAATAACGGCTATAAAGCCATTATTTTGAACGTTGGGGTAAAAAAAATTAACCCTATAAATACTCACACACATACACGCTATTATTTACACAAACACACATATATTTACGCAAACACAAACACAAAATATTGTCATGAATCCCCAAATGTCAAAAACTATTAGTAGCAAAAAATTCCGAGGTGGTGGTTCGAGTATTTGTATTTTTTTTATTTGAATTATTGTAATTTTTATTTTTTAATAAAAGTTAATTCTTTTTGAATTATTTTAATATTAAAATAAAAATTCCAGGTAGCTCAGGGTTGCATTTCCAGGTTTTTGGGTGTTTCAGGGTAATTCAGCATACTTGTGATGTGTCAGTGTGTGATTGATAGATTCCAAGGTAGTTTGGGGTAGCGTCCCCTCCTCCCTAAAATATAAATCAATTAACTGTTAAAAAATATATATATATTTTTAATCATTACTCTATAATGAATTGTGAATTTGTGATGCTAAATGAAAAGTTCCAAACATTTTGAACCGTTAATTTTCATATCGATGGCTCCTCTTTGATAGGTCTTCAAATTTAACTAGTTTTCATTCCATGTTATTTGATGTCAGCAAGAGAAAAGGAATAAATAGAGAGAAGCTTCAAAATTATATTTTAAGACATTATATTATATATATATATATATATATATATATATTAATCTTTTATGTCGGTGGCTACAGTGCCACCGACCTCCAGACCATCACCACCTAACAACAAAACCCTAATCCCCTAATCCCAAACCCAAATTCACCACCAATTAGAAGAAGATGATGAGCGATTACAGGAGCTCGGTCACCGGTCGGTCACCACCACCACCAGGTTAAAAGTTTCAGGTGCTCTATTTGCTTCACCGGCGGCCACCGCCTTCACAGGTGCAAAGTTTCAGGTGACCCTCTCTTTCCATTCTCTCTCTGCTCTCTCTCACTACCACCGGTCACCGGTCACCACCACCACCGGTCACCGGTCACCACCACCACCGGTCGTCGGCCGGTCACCACCACCACCAGTACAAGACGCACCACCCACCAACGGTCACCGGCTCACCGGTCCCGGTCTCAACAACCACCTCCCACCACTTCACCGCTAGCCACCATCGCCTCCCGGCGACCTCCCACCACCCCCACAGTATCCCGTCACCCACCATCTTCTTCATCGGCGACCACCCCCCACAGCTACCTCCTCCACCGCTAGATATACTCCACTAGGGCCGGCTGCCCTCTTTCTTGTGGCCAAAGCCTCCACAACCCAACACACGTGACCTAAATGCCCGTGTGTTCT
>BJCO01367434.1:0-19541 GCA_018326465.1 Flaveria floridana | reverse complement strand
GTGCAGCCAGAAGCAAAATACTGTTGCTTTGTCCTCATGTGAGGCTGAATTTATGGCTGCAACTGCTACAGCCTGTCAAGCAGTCTGGCTAAAGGGTTTACTTGAAGAAATAACCGGAAAAAATATGGAGGCCATAAAGCTATGTGTGGATAACCAGTCTGCTATCTTACTGATTTAAAATCCTGTTTTTCATGGGCGTAGCAAACATATCAATACACGCTATCACTTTATTCGTGAGTGTGTTGAAAACGGCTTGGTGACTATCGAGTATATAGCCGGGAAAGAGCAGAAAGCTGATATTTTGACCAAGGCTTTGCCCAGAGTCAAATTTATTGACATGAGAGAAGTGTTAGGAGTTGAAGACTTGTCGGAAGTAAAGATCGGAATTAAGGGGGTGAATGTTGGATAATTCTGGATTCTTTTGAATCTGTAGCAGCTAGCTACAGCTGTATTTTGACAGCAAGTTATAGCTGCTGATTTGGGTTTATCTTGATTGATTTGAGCCTTTATTACCTTCCATAAAATAGGAGTTTTATTTTGGTCTGTAGTTTATTTCCATGTCCTATTTTATTAGTATTAAACAGTAACTTTCCTCTATGTGAGAGAGTTACTGTAGCTATGGGTACATATGATTAATCCTCGGGTACAACTTTTTTATGCGCATTTCTTTTGTGTACGGTACTATTTGGGGGAGAGATGGTTCAGTTGCAGGTTAGTGATGGCATGAAGGTGGTGGCCACCGGCCTTCCGATTTCGCGTGTGGTGTCACCGACACTTAGATTCCGACGGGATTTGGTCTGTTCATTGAGGTTGTGCGTATTCTGGCAATATCAAGTTGTGCGTGCCATTTCCGCGTGTTGTCTGTGCGACCTATCAAATTCCCGTTGGATCTAGCCGATGCATGAAGGCGGTGGCCGTCGTCCTCCTATCTCCGCCTCTGGTGGGGGCAACCTTTCAAAATCCGCCAACATATGACTAGTTTCTATTATAAATAGAGATAGGTGCTTTGAAGTTTTTGTATCAGTTTTCCCTTCCTGTTTTTTTAATAAAGATTAATCTGTGCTGACTACTTCAGCACTTTTTCTAGCTGTTTTTCTGCTCAATTCTTGTGCCAATTGTGTCTAACACATAGATCACTTAAACATATACAAGTGTACGCTGATAACATTAATAGAAAAGAAGAGGATCACTCAAATAAATATTTTTTTAAGCTACACGTATGCCAATAGCAACATATGCTTAATAAAATTTTCATTTCGTTTATAATGTTTCTCTTTGAGTTCAATTTATATGGTTATGGTAACCGTAAAAGCCCTTTCTTTTCTCTCAAAGTGGCACAAATACTCCTGAAAACAGAAACTTGTGTTGCACATATAACATTTTGTGGTTTGCTGACTGAATAAATAAAGGTTAACAATTGTATGCCATACAAATGAAACTTTCAACTCTTATTATTTTCCATATATTTATCTTAACAGGAAAATCATATGATGTTGTTAGCCTTGCAGCACAGGAACCAAAGGCCACAGTGTTTCTATCTTCTGCTGCAGATTCAAAAATTCGTATGTCTTCATATATTTCTAATTTAATTTTAGATTTACTATCTATAAGCCACAATTGAAATGTTACCATTGCCTTTTAGTTTAGCATAAAATTCAGATTTAGTTTGTTACAATAAGTTAATAGATATGTCAATGAAATACAAGTAGGTGCTGTCCCCCGAACATGCATGTGTGTTGTCACTTGTTTTATGGTATTATCACTTTGCACATCTAATAGGTATTACACAGTCAACTTGGCCTATTATTTTAGTAACATTTTTGTCATTCACGTGTAAAAATCTCTTTTTGGGCAATCCAGTGGACAACGTATTTAGGAACAGAAGTAGCTTAATATGATCATTTAGAAAAAGGCTATACACATTTTACAAGGTGAGAACTGAAATGTAATTTCTACATTTTTTTTCATCTGCTTTAATTAAGAAATCAACCTGCAAATTGCAAGGATCAAACTGAGAATGGCTTTCGTTACTTTCCACAAATAGTGGTGTGGGACCTTTAAGCCTTTTCTCTATTTAGACATGATTTAAAAAAGGTTACTTACCAAAATGTCTGGGGGTTAAGCAGTTCTAGAGCATCTCGGATCGAGTCCTAGTGTTGGCATGCCATCTTCTTACTTCAATATTCATGAAATAACTAATGTTAAATTCTTGTGCATTCATATGTGCCTTAAAAACGTCAAAGTTGGGTCTTTTATATTGGAAGGCAGGTAAAAATGTCAATTTTCACATAGCACAGTTATGGAAATTAAGTTTCATTTTTGATCATCAAATACATAACACTTCAGTGAAATAATGAAAAGTACCCTGCCATAACTATGTTTTAAGCATTCATATTTTATGTTAAGTTAGCACTCAAACTTTACCCTAAGTATGCTTACACGTTCACTTGATATTTGGTTATTATGTTGATAGTTGGTAAGATTACAAGGCGAGTTTCCTTTGTTCATTATTTGGAGCCTGATGAAGTTCCAAAAGATGACGCCAAGAGGCTAAAACAGCTCTATGAAAGGTCTTCTGCAACATCGTTGACTAACTCTGCTTATAATTATGCAACCCCTACAAGGAGTACAAGGCCAGGCCCGTCAAGTGGTCGGGCCTCTACTCATAGCAGTGGGCGTAAAAGTTCTTTATCTGAAGAAAAGGTGCGAGCCACTCCCAGCAGGTCTGGTCATAGCTCGGGCCATGGCTCGGGTCATTCTGAAGAAAAGAAAACAAAGAAGAAAATGAAACATGTGGCTTGAGATATGTCATTTGTTTTTGTGGGGGTGATACCAGATTTTTCTCTCTTGTGGAGATCCTTTGGTTATTATTCTTCTAAAACTTTTTTCTCATGTATTAAAACTACATTGTTAATTTTATCCGGTATTATTTATATTAAATCAAGACAAAAATATCATTTGTTAGTCTTTTAATTTACGAAGTAATTTATGCTTTAGATTTGACATGATACATTGATACGTTCTTTCAGCTAAACGTGGTTAAATTGTATGTTAATTGTTTTAAAACGATCAAACTATTTCCATCAAAACACCCTAATTTGTACTTGCTCATACCTTAGTTGCAAAACACGCTTAAATTCACAAACACAACAAAGAATTTCATACAATCTCGTCTTCCTACTATTCTTATTTTTAAAGTGATACTTTGAGTGCTAATGTCTTTTTTGGCGTAAACATTGTATTAAAACGAATTCTCTTGAGAAGCTTGATATATATTTTTAGAGAATTGTGTTGAACATAAATCCTTAGCCACAACCATATGATTTACTCAGTGTTTTTTTAATCTTCATCTTACATTTTATTTTATTTTTTCAATTGTAAAAATATGTTACTTATTACTATGTTTTAATTTATGTATCCTAATTCGTATATAAAAGTGTTTTTTTATATCATTTTACGAACGACGTTCCTGACTTTTTGTTTCTTTACGTGGCTTCACAACATCTTTGAATTTCTTGTTTGCCTTTGGTGCTTAATTTAACTTAGGATAATTTTCTTGCATTACTAGTAGGTGTAGGGATGTTAATTGTATATATGAAGTATCTACTTAATTATATTCTTATTTTTATGATGAAATTCTTAGTGTTAATGTATTTTTTGACGGTACACATTACTTTAAAAATGTCTTGTCATGGTTTATTCAAACTCACTTGAAACACATTAAAACATGTTAGTTTTCGATGGGGGTCCTAATGAGGATACCACAGGGGTTATTGGGGGTAGGCCGGGACAAAAAGTCACGGTTAGGGCTTGCGGTCACGGTTTGTTACCTAACCGTGACCGCAAAGGCTTGCGGTCACGGTTTATGTGTCTGTGTTCCGACACCTCGTGACAACAAAACGACAAATGGGCTGTTAAACCGTGACAGTTAGGTCTCACACCTGACTGAACGGTCACGGGGAGCCCTAACCGTGACCGTTTGAGTCGGTTTCCCCCAGAAAAATAGCGGTGTGTGCAGAATTCCCCTTCGATGGTGAGTCTATAGTTTGTAAAACATGTTGCTTATCAAAAATAACATTTTATTTACAAAAAAACACTTATTAAATATTTTTTATGGTTTCTTTTACCACAACACCTACATTCGTAATTCAATACACATACGACATTGTTAACACACACACTACACACCTACACTTATCACATTCACATCAGTTATCGTTTTCCATTATTTAAGACCACACTTTGTTTCAGAAAAAAAAAACTAGTTGTTTATGAAAACCGCACGCTTAATATACTTCGGTGTTAGGTATATACATTTAGAACTTGTTTTGTCTGGCCAATTGATGGCATATAACCCATAGTGTTTTGTCAATGGAATAAACTAACACACTTGTGAAGAATAGACTACACACTTGTGACATCAAAATGGACTTTGCACACATACAAACATACACATACACTCCCATATTACATGAAGTTCCCACTTATACTCACACACTAAGATCTACTTTTTTTGAAACGATTATGTTTCTAATTATTATGTCGAATTTTGTCTTTGTTTTGAGATAATTATATTATATAATTATTATATCTAATTTTAACTTTCTTTTCAAATAATTATGTTTATACTTTTTATATTACGTGTTTAACTTTCATTTTAAGGTGATTATGTCTAATACTAATGCAATGACGGAAGATAAATGGGGCCGGGAGGGGTGGCGCTCCTTCTCTTTTTTTCGTTAGTATTGCTAAATTTTAGTCCGATAGTGTAAATATATATAGAAATATCGAGTTCACCCCCTTAAAATAAATTAATTTCGTCCTGTCCCTTACGGAAATGTTCAAGTTCCGTCACTGCTCTAGTGTTTAGAATTAAAAAATAATTTGATTTTTATTTTACAGATACAATATTTATTTGTTTGTTCCTGAACAAATTCTATTTTTCAATGATCGTTCATAAACAAGTATTTTAATCCAGTTATATTTTCATGATGAAATTCAATGTTGAACAGAAACATAAACAAAACTTTGTTCAATTCAGTTCATTTTATCTACCTCCATATTCAAAATTCAATAATGCAGGGACCATTTTTGTCACTAATGCAGAAAATGCATGAGTATAAAAGCCCTCCCTCTTCCCCTTACATTTCTAGGGTTTTACAAAGGGGCGCCTTCATCCATCCCTCAATCCCTCAATCCTTCATCAATGGCTTGCACCATTGATTTCAGACGCCTCGATGAAGGTTTTGGCGGCAAAACCTTCAAACGAAAGCGAGCTGAACAACAGCAAGAGCTCGACGCCTCCATGGATCTCGACTCCAACGAAGAACTCCAAACCTCAAAGCGTCAAGCAGTTTCTTCATCCGAAAACCCCGACAAACCGATCTTCGGCAAACCGACGTACGACGGCGTAATCGCCGGAAAAGTCTCCGGTAGGAAGTGGAAGCAACCGAAGACTCAGAGGTCGTCGGCGGTTAGGGTTAGCTTGAAGAAATCGACGTTTGAGGAGAGAGCTCATCAGAAGGAGATCAAGAGGGCGTATAAGGAGCGTATGACGGAGTTGAAGGAGGAGATCAGGAATAATAAGATTGAGAAGAGGAAGAAGAAGGAGGAACGAGAGAAGAAGAAGCAGGAGAACATACTGAAATCGGGATCGAAGCTTCAGAAGATCACGAATCCGAAGACGTTGAAGAAGATCGCGAAATCGAAGCAGCAGAAGTTCTTGAAAATGGTTCCTGATGATTTTGTTAAGAAGTAGGGTTTGCTTCTTGTTCTGATTGTGATGGATTTTGATCTCTCTGGTACTTGTTTTTGTTTGATTTTGGTGTTTTTGATCATATATTTAATGGGAAAGATGATTTTAGTTTCAGTTTGTGGTTTCAGCATTCATATAGCAAATTGTCATATCTTCTTAATTTACAGATCTTTATATTAAGGTTTTATAGTTTCAGCATGTTACTACATTGAATAGTTGGTTAATGAACAATGACCATAGGGCATGTAATGTGGCTGGATTTGTAGTAAAGTTGCTCTCTTTTATAATGGGGAGTAAAGCGCACGGCGCCGAAAGCTCAATAAACTGATGCAGGGCATAGCATATATGAAACCGCTGATCATTTCAATAAAGAGTTCCTTATGTGGTTAAGGGTTCTAGTTTTGTGACGGATATTTGTATTGATTTAAGCATAGATCTAGAGGTGTGAAAAGTGATTGTATTTGAGGGCCTTTCATTTGTGATTCTCAATAAAATTTATGTTTCTCTATATGTTATTCATCAACTTATTGTACCCCTGAAAGAGTTGAAGTTATTAAACTCAAGTCAAACTTGAATCTTCTTTGCTAAGTTGGTTGAGTCAAGATCAAGCCATGTTAATCTCAAGCTAATGCAGCCTAGTTTCAATTTCATATTGAGGGCTTAAGTATTATAAAGCATCTTTAATCGTTATACCATAGCTGTGAGTGACAAGTGACAACAATAACCTCTATAAATAAATATGAAGATAGTTCAACAAAAGAATTCAGCGTTACATATCAAAAGTGAGAGGTAACAACATTACATGTGTCGAACAACTGCAAGCTTCTTGAAAATGAAATCTTCATCTTTCTTCACAGTTTCCAATGCTTGAAAACACTAAACACTACTGAATTCCATGTGACTGTATTTCCCTTTGATCTTGAAATTCACATTACGCATTGCCAAATCCATGAAGTATTCGGTCAGAGGTTCACAACGTACTACTCTACACCTATGTTTCTGAATCTAAAGAATGCCTTACACACACAAGATCATCTAATTTGTTACCATCCATTTTATAGAGCGAAACACCTTCCATCTGCTTATAGTGTTCCTGTGCTTCTTGTCTTAGACTCTCAAAAGGCATGACTTCCCATTTACTGTAATTTGAATTCCTCCTTCTGCTACTCATATTTCTGGACCCGGATACAGGCCCACTACCGTAGGGACCCGCATTGCCCCACACCTTACAGTTTCCAAATTGTCCTACTTTATCATATTCATCCTCTTGACTTCTTTTTAGTCGTGTGGCAGCTGCATGAGCTCTGCCTATCTTCTCACGACTTGGCACATCAGTCCAGTCTTGTGCCCGTTTTGCTCTCATAGGAGAGTGTATCCTAATCACCTGAAAATATTAAATATCACATGTTATGGGTGAGTCAATCTGGTTGGGTAAGTGGTCAAAACTTGGTTCGGATTACATTTGAGTCGATTTTTCGAACTTTGTAAATAATCAATGTGAGAAGTAGATTTGAATTACTATATTATTATTAGGGAAGAAATTGGTGGATGAACCCTACATATTGTCGCTGGATTCTCACATAAATCCTTTGACTTAACTTCCGTATGATTAAATCCCTGGACCATATTAACTTAACAACAAAAGTCCTTATTATAAAGTTAGGGCCTTAATCATGTAAAAATGAACCTTTTTGTTGTTTTTCTAAAAGTTGAAGGGTTAGATCATAAACAAATACTTTTTGAAAAATGACAAAATCCAGATAGTTTTAGAGGTTAGGGGTTTAATCATGAACAATGTACAAATTTAGCGGAAGTCCGTAAGGTTTTCTCAACAACCGTCCTTATTATATAAAAATCTCTTTAATAAAGTGATTCAGGAGGCTATAATAAGGCATATGATGACTTCTCAATGTGTACTCTATTGATATTTATTTGAATCCTTTAGCTTAAAGTGCATTACAAACAAAATGCAACCCAAATTTACCCCTTTTTAATAAGAAAGTCAAAATTGCCACCTCTATCAAGTCACATATATGCCTAAGCAAACAAGGTACGTGCATAAAACTATAAACATATAAAGTTACACTCTCCCTCCACCAGGCAATAAGTGCAACACTCACTTTTTGTGCACTGTTATCTTAATATATCCTAGCATTGAGAAGGCAGTGATTTCTTTCATTGTTTTTAAACATTCACAAGTTTGTGGACCCGATTTAGATGTTATCAGGCAGGGGCGGATTTAATGTTGTAGGAGGGAAAGGGGGGGGGGGGGGGGGGGGGGGGGGGGTGGCCCCCCGTACATGCCCACCAACAAAGGTAAAAATGTGTTTAATTTTTGTAATTTTTGGTTTTTACTTCAAAATTAGCTTAAAAGATGGATAAAAATAATGAGATGGGGGCACAAATAAAATAAAATAAGAGTAAATGGGGGCATAATTTTGGTCCGATGGAGCCACTGCAAGAAAAAAACAATTCACTTTAATAATTAAAACAAATTAAATTTGCAAATAACTTTTGATTTTTAAGCTAAAATAGTTTTAGTTACTTTTTTGATCATTTTTATTTTTCATTGTTCATGTTACTTTTTTTTTTTGTTTTTGTTAGATTGCATGTTTATGTTTATTTAATTTTATTTGTTTGTTAATATTAAGAGCTATAAAAATCAAAAGAAAAGGTGTATGTGAAAATTTTTACGAACCAGTTTACCGCCAAAACTTTTTGCCCCCTATGCTAAAAGTTTCTGTATCCGCCCCTGTTATCAGGTGTACTTGGAATATATGCATGTGTGTAGTTAGGTTGTTTAGAATACACCCAAACATGAAAATATTGCAATTGTTATGTGCTGGGAGGAGCATACAAATATACCAAAGAAAGTTAAAATGTTTACTTACACCAAGGCATTCTAGAAGTTGGTAGTAAGCCCTTCCTTGAAGTGGATTGTGACCTTTTCTTGGTTCAGAGAAATATCTGGTCCTACAGGCAAAGAGGGTAATTTTAGTGTGGGTTGAGAAACAGGCCACATCTGCAGACACACTTGTTCCTTTGTTAATCATCGTGTTTAAAATGAATAGAAATACTACATAACTACAGTACTAATCCATTTTGTTTATTAAAGCAATTTAGGAGATCTCTGGTTGACTTTCAACCCATCTCCTTTTTAGCTGTTTTTTTATTTGACCCTTTAGAGATATTGCATAACCAAAATTGATCCATTAACTTAGGGGGTGTTTGGGTGATAGGTTTAGGGTGAAGCTATCAGATAAATTGATACTCATTCACAGGTTGCCTCTCTCCCCTTCTCTCTCAAATATCTCAGACTTCTTTTTCTACAACTCAAGAACTTTTTGTCTAATTTCACAATAACGTATTTAGTATTCCAAAACATAGCAGATATTATTTGATATAACCTTTACAAACCAAACAACACTTCTATACCAATCACATCCATCACCATTTCAGTCGCTATCAAACCTATGCCCGTAATGATGCCAAGACTACGACCCAGACGTCACCTTAATTGCCAGTTTGCCACGATTACACTGATGTGTACGGCTGGAATCAATTAGCATGTGATACCATGTTCTTTCGTATTAGCTATTATATTTACGTTTTCTCAAGTGTATATCTAATATGTTATGTGTGTGTGTTTGAGAGAGAGAGAGAGAGAGAGAGAGAGTAAACTGACCATTCAGTGTAGCCAGGATCGACGGTGAATCCATAAATGTCAACAATATCACACATAGAAAGCGCCAGTTCAATTGATTTCATCCCCGTTCCTTTGGCACCTCTACGTAATACAATACCTTGGAAAAGATATACTGGATTCGGAATCATCTGAATATTTTTTAATAAAAAAATCTGTTAGGGTTGCTATTAAGAGGTGATATATTAATATATCAAATAGCTTTCAAAGCGCGTTGCTATTCTGGTAAACGTGTAAAACTATGTTGCAATTAAGCTCAATTATTTCTATATACAAAAACCAAGTTAGTATTAAAAATGATGAATCTTTCAACCCCAAGGAGAGACGGGGAGGAGGATTGGCCTGGTGCCTAACAGTGACTCTCCCGTTAGGTCTTTTAAAATTACTACCCAAGCTTTTTAGGAATTTGGTAGACTACTTTCCAGCACATTCAAATTACATGAAAAGTATAATTCAAAGCAATAACTTTAATGGGATCAACTGGCTGTCTATAGTTTATGAAAATTGAATGCAACAGTACTCACCCTCCCCCCAGACCCTACTTTTCGATTAGCAATTTACTGGGTGTGTGTTTGTTTGTTTAATTAAATGCAGACAGTAGTTTAGAAATATGACAGGAAGACGATACCTAACTCTACCCAATTCTCCAAAAATCTGAAATTACACTATGGGTTCAACCGTTCAACTAATAACATATATCAAATAGCAGAATTACATAATCGACACATATATGAAGGAAATATGATTGAAAAAGGCCAAATATTATGATATATCTGCTTAACAATACTTACATCAATCATCTGATTGAAGTCTCTGTGAGTTACACTTTTGATAACAAGCACCTCATCATCTGCAAGAGAAATAGAAAACAATAACAGTGTGAAACATGTAATTAACTTTTAAGACATGAACGCTTGTAAGCTACTCTGCCATCTAAGGTCTCTTGAGGAGTTGTACTTTCTGGACAACAAAAAACACGAGACAATTTTCCAGTAAGGGAAGAGTGGAAAGAGATGTAACAAAAAAATGTTAAGACATTTCATAAAACTAGGTCCCTCAATAAGGCTTGTTAAGAATATATTGGTAGTCGGTCAACACAACACTAACTAGATCCTACTTAGGGCTTTAAGCACTCCACATCAAATGAAAAATAAGCAACTGCAAATGCACACACACACACATATACAACCCCTTTTCAAATAGAAATGATGAGTACTTCATTAAGATAAGTTATCTTGTAGGGTTCAGGATTTAGAGTTACCTGATCCATTGAGAATGGGGACCATGTTACGAGCAGTTCCCCTAACTCCTAGTCGAAAATTTCTCTTTAGACCAACATGTTTTGCATATTTCTGCAAGAAAATGTATAAACAGGGAGTAACTTAAACACTATAAGAACTTTAGGAAAGCATCAGCTAAATATATCCTAATTATGGCTAGCAGCCAACTTTGTGGTGACTAATTTACCTCATTAACTGGTGCCTCGTTGTCTCTTATAACTGCATCATGACTGTCAATTTCTTCACCAAATTCAGTCTTTAGCAAATCACCTGAGTTTCCAACAACAGCACATTTCTGAAACTGGCGAGGGTGAAATGGAGGTTTTGCTGGCAAAACTGGATTGAGGTGCTCTTCACAGAGCGTTCGATTGCTGCAGTCCTTTGCACCTCTAGGGTTATGGAAGAAATTAAAGCGAGGAAAGAATTAATGTGATTTGTAAAGTTTGAACCACTCAACCAAGTAAATGATGAAAAAGAAATGACAATAATGTAAAGAGCCCAAATATATCTCTTTGGTGATCAGGAAAAAAAAAACTTACAATTGTGCTATTCTTTTGGATGCATAGTCCATCCAGCCATCAGGTCGTGCATCTAGATATTCTCTTGTCAAAACTGTAGTCATATTACGGTACTGCATTTCAAAAAGAGAAAAGGGATTAGAGTACGCATTGAGAGAAGAAAACATGAACATCAAAGTATCTAACAATAGATGATTAACCTGTTCCCACAGGAGAACTGCCTCACAAACATCATATTTGTACTCTAATGGCTCATATGTCTTGAACTGTGGGTTCAACTGCAAGTGCACACCAAATTCAGTAGTCAATATCTAAATACGTGAAAGATGGAGACATCCATAGATAAAAAGACACAGAGATACATAAAGAGAGATATACCCAGGTGCTATTTGTCCCTTCCGGAAACTTAAGAACCAACTTGCAATGGTCAATAATATGTGCCGTAAGTCCAAATCCTCTGTTTGCCTACATACAACTCAGATTGATTAACAAAGCCACTAAGAATTAGCATCATTATACTTGAACAAATAAACCATGGTGAGTTATATATGGGAAAGCAACACATACATAACACATTCACAAAATAAGCATTCAAAAACTGTGTTCTTAGTTTTCAGTGCATAGAGTAACATATAACAAGAAACTTAACAGCCTCCAAAGCCATGCCTACATTGAGAACAAGTATGTAATAAGCTAAAACTTCACTATGTTCTAAATTGACATCTAAATATACTAGATGCTGAACTTAAGGAAATGGTATGCAATGATCTGGGTAATTTTGGATACAACAATACAACCGCTTTGAAAAACTAGCAAAAATCTTACTAAAAGCCAGTATTTCTGAAACCACAAAACAAATTAATGCAACATAACTAACCACGCATTGCTGAACGTCAGACTGAAAATCAGATAAGATCCGAACGTCTTCTGTATTGAGAGATTTGGTTCCAGTACCTGACAAAAACACAAAACATCGATCACAATTGCAGTCGGTGGAATAAACATGAAATCTGCTGGCGAAAGAAAATTGCTAACCAGTGAAGAAAACCGATTGAAGAGCGAAAACAAGGAGCGAAAAAACGGTAGCAGCACATATGAGATGCACAAATGTAGGTCTTCTTGATGAGGACTTCAGATGTCTACTCATGGTGGTCGGTGCCCTAGCTCCGTCGATCTACGTCAGTCGAACGGTGGTGGAGATCGGCGGTTCCGGCGGTGGTGAAGTGATGTAGTGCAACTGAATAAGATGGATCAAATAGCATCAGATTTGCGATCTGCAGGTAGTATAGATCGGATCCAATTGCAGAAACAATGGGGTGCAATGAGTTCGTCTTCTTCTCTAGATAGATTCAACAGAAAGTTTCGACCAAAGTTTCATAAACTGTTGGATGAAGGGGGTTGAGTGTAAGAAATATTATAAAATTAAGAAATTATTTTTTTATATATTTATTTTGATAGTTTTGAATATGATTTTAAAAAGCTTTTTTTTTTATGTGATGATAGACCGACTGCCGACAGTCCTGCATAAAAGAAAACAACCTATTTCAAACTATACTTTACACTTTGTGTATATAAAAAGAAAAAGATATGTTCATATTTTCTTGATTTTAAACAACTTCTTTGGCTATTGTTGTAATAATAAAGCCGATTTTTTGAATAAAAAACAAGTAGGCATGTTGTAGTTTAAAAATGTTGTAGTCACTAATATGATCTATTTTTATATGTTTTTTACTTACGTAAGATGTCTCATATGTTTTAACTCGTTTTAAAAAAAACGATCCAAATAAAATTTTAAGTGTATTACATTTGTCGTATTTATAACTTCGAATTATATAGTTAGAACTTAATTATTTAAACTATTAGCTATCGGGGCAATTACATATTTTTCTCTCTAAACTTGTGAAATTATATATATCCCGAAAAGTATGTTTAAAAAACATTATACTTAATGCATTAAAACCTACCTGTGTTTTAAAAAACTATATAATTTCTTTATTGTGAAGAAGAGAGGTTATTTGTAATTCTCCCTTCTATTAAAATGAATAGTTGGTCGTGTCGTTTTTTTAGCTGCAAACATAAATCTTAAAAAATCTGCTCTTAAAATTTTAACAAATCATGTTTCTTATAGATTTTCCAAAATTCCAATAATGATTGTGTTTGTGGATTAATGTAATTGTTTGACTAAACCTGACTATTTTCTTTTCTTCCCCGTGAATCAAACCGCAAACACGATCTTTGTCATCTTCAACTGCTGATCTTAAAACCCTATTCTGTACCAACAGATTAAACGAAGGTTTCTACTTTCTTCAATCGAACGAAGAATAAGAACTTGAGATTCCATCAACTCTCTATCTGCGTTCTTCAATCGGCTTAGGTTAATCCATAGTCGAAACGAAAATGAGCAACAGTAAGAAGGAAGTCATTCGATTGGAGCGTGAGGCAGTCATTCCGATTTTGAAGCCCAGACTCGTCATTACTTTGGCCAATCTTATCGGTAACATCGTCAATTTATCTTTTATTGTTTAGGGTGTTCAATTTTAGATGAATATGAGCATTGAGTGTCAAATTCTAGGGCTACTGTTACTAGAGTGGTAGGAGATCTCTTTTGGGAGATGTGTATGTTAGGGCTTACTAGATTATTAAAATCTTTCATGTTTAGGCTATGGTATATGAAGGGATGAAGAGTATCAGTGTTAGTGGGCAGTAATTAAGAGTTGAGAATGGAAAATCATTAAATCAATGTGGATTTATGTTGGAAAGATCAATGGCATAGGCTCTTTTGATTATGTTAATCCTGGGGAAATGTAAATGACGGTTTTTGTGTAGATTGGTGTTAACTGATATTGAGATTATAGGTGACAAGATTTTTGAGAGAAGTGACTTAGTGAGCCCCATAGAATTAGATATTATATACGCATACATATAATCAAATGTGTCTGTCTTGTGGAATGAAATTTTCTACTATTAATCAAGGTTCGGTATTGCAGAACACAGTACTGATCGAGCAGAATTCTTGAAGCTCTGCAAGCGAGTTGAGTACACAATTCGAGCATGGTATCTTCTTCAGTTTGAAGATCTCATGGTATTTAATAATCTACTTTTCTGTTAACTCATGATATACAACAATATTGGTTCTTAAAAGAATTTGAGTACAAAAGTGTTGTTAATTTATGTGGTTCTCATACTTGCAGCAACTGTATTCACTCTTTGATCCTGTCAGTGGGGCTCAGAAATTGGAGCAGCAAAACCTGTCAGAACAAGAAATCGATGTTCTTGAACAGAATTTCCTTTCATATATGTTTAAGGTAGCATGTTATTGAATGCTCAAATGATTTCATTTAGAAAACTTTTTTCTCGTAACATACAACTTTAATGACTGTAGGTGATGGATAAAAGTAATTTTAAGGTCTGTTCGAATGAGGAGATTGATGTTGCACATTCAGGGCAGTATCTTTTAAACCTTCCTATCACAGTTGATGAGTCAAAGGTTTTCTGCAGTGATAAACACCTTACTCTTACAATATTAGGTGCCATAATCACTGTCTTCATGTTTAGTTGTCAACTAACATTTCTTTTTCTTTTTTGTTGTTTGTGTTTTCCCTCTATGAGTGTAGATTGATAAGAATCTTTTGAAGCAGTATTTTGAAAAGCATCATCATGATGACCTTCCCGACTTTGCTGATAAGGTATTGTCATAAGTCTGGTTTAGAGGTGGAAGTTATTTTTTAATAAAATGGTTGCTCTGGTTTGTGTTTTATCTTAATGGCATCATAAAATATTTAGTTGAACTGGGGAGTGAGTCAAGTAGGTCGAACGGTTCAAACAGGTTGAAAGTCGCCTAAAGTCGGTTATTAATGCGCATAACCTTCTAAATCATTGTTATATAAAAGATTTAAATAATTACTCTAATAATCTTGTTTTGTAGGCATAACTAATGCTTTAGTTAGTTATAGTTTTTTGAATTAAAAATAAAAAAATAAAAAACAAAAGTGTTTGTGGGTCAACCAACCCTGCAGGTTTCAAAGCATACTACCTGTTTCAACCGAAATTCGTTTTGACTAACCATCCATCCTGACCATCTTCTTCTGTTTTGACGTTCATCCTATGCACATCATCGTGATATGAAAAAGCAATTTTTCATTTTATTGTTTACTGCTTTTTGGTAGTATGTAATCTTTCGACGAGGCATTGGAATTGACAAAACTACTGACTATTTTATCATGGAGAAGGTGGACATGATAATTTCACGTCTATGGGCATGGATTATGAGAATAACGAGGCAAGTTCATTTGTAAATTTTGCTAATCACGTGAATAATGTTTATTAGTGAGTTTGTGATTCTTAAGATTTCATTATGCTTGCAGGATAGGGAAGCTTTTCTCTAGAAAGTCCAATGTCCGAATTAAGAATGACCCAAAGAAAGATGATGAAATTACAAATGAAGAATTTCCTGATGATTTATATGTTGAGCGGGTCCGGATTGAGAACTTGGAGATCAGGTTGTGAGCTAAGCATAGATTACTTTTTTTATTTTTTTAATTTTTATGTATATATAGTTTTTTGCAATTTCTCTGTTTGAAATTTGACCACGTGCTTATTTCAATTCCATCAGTTTACGGAATTTGGCAAGTAAGATTACAATCCAAGAACCTACATTTGATAGGATAATTGTTGTATACAGGTATGGCTTCTCTTTTTAATGGATGTAGTTGTCAAATTCAAATTTGGATTCAAAGTTATTGGTAACAAGAGTCTGAATATTTACAAATATTGTGTTAAAAATGCTATGTGATTGATATGCAGGCGGGCGAGCACCAAAAAGGAAGAAAAGGATCGGGGAATCCACGTGAAACATTTTAAAAACATTCCAATGGCAGATATGGAATTAGTTCTAGTGAGTTTTCTGTTATGACTGTTTCTAATCCGTATTATATCTAGGTGACATCAAACAAGCTAAATCAAATAATTAGTTAAAAAAGGTCAAATGGGTCGAACCCTTTTAGCCTTGTTTGTAATGCATACAACTCCCTAACTGCTTTATGCAAAAATATTAGATTAATTTTGTTATAATACAGTTTTTTTTTCTTTTCTTTTTATCTTATGTTATCTTTATTATTTTAGTCACGCACTCACGCTATGCAAAGAAATTGGATTAATGTTGTAATAATATAGTTTTTGCTATCGTATGTTCAACAAGAAAAAAACCTATGTATTACTCGTAATCTTATCTTTAACAAGTAAAAGTTTATTTACCGATCCCGTTACCTCCCTGCCCTCCCTTAATATTGGAATTTCTTTTGCCAGTTGGATGTGTTTATCGTAATTTGTATTAAAAGGGCCGAAAATAGGTTTTGAATCTTTAGATTTCTTATTGACAGCCTGAGAAGAAAAATCCAAGTTTAACACCAATGGACTGGGTGAAATTCCTTGTTTCTGCTGTAGTTGGGCTGGTTAGTTTTTTTCATGGTTCATGTGGTGTGATACTTATTAAAAGGAAGATGATTTGTACACCTGAAGTACAATATCCACATGGCTATGGTACAAATCACCATAGCATGTACAGTAACCTCCCTTGTTAATTGCAGCAATCAACATATCTCTTTTCCAGGTAGCTGTCATAGGTTCAATTGAGACTCCTCAAGCTGACTTTTGGGTCATGTTTGCTGTTCTCTCCGCGGTTATTGGTTATTGTGCTAAAATATACTTCACGTGAGTTTTTGTCTTATTATGTGGTTAATGTTTTTCCGATGAACATAAATCAAATGTACATTTATTTATATTCAAATGATTTTTGTAGGTTTCAAGCAAATATGGTTGCATATCAGAACCTAATTACCCAATCCATGTATGACAAACAACTGGATAGTGGAAGAGGCACTCTTCTTCATTTGTGTGATGATGTCATTCAACAAGAAGTAAGTGTTAATACACATCTTTTTTTGTTAATACTTTTCCTTATTGTCTTTTTAGCATTTAGAAAGTGGATTTTCCATATTATGTTAATTTTTGTATATCTTCTAGACTATGTGATCATAAATCCCTTGTCATATGCAGGTAAAAGAGGTTATAATATCTTTCTTTATATTGATGGAACAAGGCAAAGCAACTTTAGAGGTATGCATGAATAAATTTGAACGTTGTTACATATTAAATGCCTCTTCTCTATTGTATATATTAAATAGGTACAAATGTTTATGTGGCTCTCATAGTTTTCTACTTAAAGTATGTACTTTGTTTAACAACCTTCTGTCTCTGTACACACACACATTTATGTTGAGCTGTGGCATTTTTTGTAAATTACTTTAGGATCTTGATTTACAATGTGAGGAACTGATTAAAGAGGAGTTTGGTGCAAGCTGCAACTTTGATGTGGATGATGCAGTCCACAAGTTAGAAAAGATGGGCATTGTTGCTAGGGTGAGATCACATTAGCCTTTTTCTCCTCTTCCATGCAAATAGAATGTTTAAACTTATTATTTTCTTTTTATACGAGAGTTGTTATCTCTTGTTAGAGGTAACAATATTGATCCAATTGCTAAATAATAGGTCGAATCTGTGTTTTTTCATCTCTAATGGCCAATGAGTTTAATGGGTAAAACCAAATATATATATCTTAGCATTGTTTTAAAAAAGCGGTTGACGCGTGCGCCTCGAGGCGAGGCGCCCAGAAAACAAGTATGAGGCGGCGCCTCAGGGGTTTATATTGTACGTGCGCCTCACAGGGCTGAGGCGCTAAGAAAGACTGTGCCTCATAGGGTTTTTCAGTTTGTTTTCGATATTTTAGACTTTTTTGTGTTAGTTTCAAACATTTCATGTCTTTTTAATGTGTGTTTATGATGTTTTTGATATATCTGATGATGAAATTAGTCTGTATTCTATTTTTATAAAATATATAATTTTTATATTTATTTTTTAATTCCGCCTCGGGCTTACGCCTCAATTCGCCTCAAGGCTTACGCCTCATGAGGCGAAGGGAATACGCCTCGAGGCTCGATTCCGTTCTTTTAAACCTTGTATCTTAGATGGAAATGGGTTGAATGTGTCGAACTGTCAAATATGTCCAGAGTCGACCAAAGTGTATGTTTAGTACATAAAACCTCCTGCCTTCTTTCACGAAATAATACTATTGAACAAATGTAAATATTTGCAATCATATTCATGCTCGTTAATAGTTGTTATGTATGAAAAGATAAGAAATGATGATTTTATAAACTTTTCGATTGTAGGATTCAATTGGAAGGTATTACTGTGTGGGTTTGAAACGTGCAAATGAGATCATTGGCCCCACAACAGAAGAGCTTGTACTTAAGGCAAACATGGAGCATGGTGGTTCTTGATGTCAATTTCAACAGGGCAAATGTGGTGTGCAATTTGTTTTTGTTAGAAGCATTTTTAATCTGTACCAATTGTATGTAATATCTGTTTCTGCATCTGTTTCATTGTTTCATCCCTTGATTAATTTTCAGGTATGTGATTGTTTTCTCTTCTCTGTCTTCGTCACCATTGCCTCTGGTGTTGGTGGTTGGTTTGAAACTTATCGGTGTACAATATAGATTAGTATGTACAATAAAAAATGCTGACCCTTAATAAAGTTCTAAAATAAAGGGAAGTTAGTAAATTTGTTAATTTATTTGTTGTTTTCATTCAAACCATGTGTTAATCTATATACAGAATAGGGTGATGATGATAATCAACCATAATTTTGTAAAAAAACATCTAGATGGGGTTTCTTTAAGGGTGTGTTTGAGCTTGTTTGAGTTCAAGCTTGACTCGTGCAACTTAAGAGAGTTAACTAGAGATAGTTTGAGCTTGACTCGTGAATAATCTTTGAGCCTTGCGTCAGGATAACCTTTGAAGCTTTGACTCATTTATTATTTTAATTGTTATTTTATGTCATATAATAATTTATGGTATTAAACACGTGCCATGTTTTTATTGGTCACATCTTTTTAACTTCTGATAACCTAGGGTTGCCAAGGACTTGGAACGCGGTGGTCCACTCGTAGACCAGCCTTATGCCACTGCAACAACCAGTGATCAGCTGCTCGACCACCGTCGCTACGGTTGTTCTTTGCATGACACCGTCATTGGCCATCATTTTGGTCAAAAAATCTATATGAACTTCACGAGATTTGATTCGGGTTTTGATACGAACCCAGCTGTTGGTGGGAATTAATTTTAGAATTAATTCAAACATTTAGGAAGTGTGAGTAGTTGATTCAAAAAATCAGGACATAGAGAAGGGGGGTGCAAACTTCCTATGAAAATTAGAATATATATATATA